>OAMR01000680.1:545090-563745 GCA_900205405.1 Echinochloa crus-galli | reverse complement strand
GGCCGCGGCGAGCGGCACCGGGCCGCGCTGCCCGGGTGATTTGCTGGGCCGCCGGTGGTTAGGTGTTTTCTGAGGATGATTATTCCCGGTGGTTAGGGGACCCCCTTGGGATGTCCCCGACATTGGTTTTCGATGGGGTGGTGTACGACGCTCATTATGGTTGCCTGACCTTTCGGCCGCGTCGGAAAAAGAAAGGTGCAGATAAGCTTGAGTTGGTGGCTGCTCAGACGAAGATGTGGGATGAAAGCTGGCATCACTACTGGTTTCACGCCAAGGTACCGGGTGTGGCTGGTTAATCTAACTCTGGTGCGACCTTTTATCCTTTGCATTCTATTGTGGCTGCCATGGAGCCCGACTGTGCGCCGCGGTTTTCTGAAACCCAAGCTTTTCGGAGGTGCTTGGCCGCATTTGAAAGGGCTGCTTTGATTAGCAGCGGACGGGACCTTTATGAAGAGTTTTCGGCGTCTGGGGTTTCGGCGCTAGGCACCTGGAAGCCGAAGAAGCTTACGAAGAAAACCCTCCCTTGTGGAGTTGAAGTGCTGTACCCAGAGTTTGAAACTGCCGTAAAACCACCTGGTATTACTAATGATGCTTATGTTTTTGACATAGAGCGTCGAGTGGTTGGGGTTTTGGGGCCCTACTCTCTTCGAGAAGCTCAAGAGTGTGAAGCTGCTTTGGTTCACAAGGGTCGGTTGAACCGGGTCTTTGAAGAAATGCAACTGCCCTACGGCCCTCGGCCTGTTCCAGCTACTAGACGAGGTCGTAAAGCTACAAAGGTTGTGGCGAAAGCTCAGAAGATTATGGCTTGTCAGCCGTCGGATCTCGGAAAATCTTTGGCTTTGAAGCCTCGGAAGACTTCCAAGCTTGAGAAGAAGAAAAAGCGCCGGGCTTTAACCGTTGACTCTGAACTGGGCACGGTGTTGAAAGTTTCAAAGACTAGTGCTGGTCAAGGTCCGAGAGGTCAAGCGAGCTTGCGCAGCCATGATAAGCCCCTCGGGTCTCCAGAGAAGGTTCTGAGTATCGAAGCTCCGCCGACTGAGACCTTTTTACCAAGAACAACTGATCTGCCGAGCGCGGGTCAGCACCAGACCTCGACGAAACGAACTGAACAGGTCGAAACCTCGTCGCAAGGACATGCTCCCGTTCCCCCATCTCAGCCTCAAGATCAAAGAGAGGTCGACACGTATGTCGGGGAATGAGGTAGGGCCGGTACGCCTCTGAGGGAGCTTGTATCTATTCCTTCACCTGTCCAATCTGACGAGGATAACACCCAAGAAGCTTCCTCGGCGCACCAAACTCTTGAGGCGACCAAGCCGGTGGATCGACAGGCGATCGTGACTACGTCGCGCCCTGGTGAGGGCTCGAAAGACTTAGAGGGTACGAAGGACGATCAGATGGAAATTGATCCCGAGGCAATTGCTGAAAAGGTCAGGACCTTGTCTTCAGACTTGGGTCAGCCGAAACCGAGAGTGGTCGGGGGGGGAGGCTTGTGAAAGGTCCTTTTGATTTTGGCGAGGACTCAGACTCGAGTAGCTCAGCGAAATACCCGAGCCCCAAGCGTGCGGAGGATTTAAACAAAATTGTGCTTCGGTTGAGCAACCCAGCTTCTGCGACCGCGAGAACAGGTCAGCCGGGTGCAGCTGCTGGGCAGGCGACAGGTTCGCCGGAGGTGCAGATCTTGTCCTCTACGGCCGTTGACCTGAAAATGAAAAGTGCCGAGAAACCTTTGGAGATCGTCGGTGCATCGAGTAAGCTTCTGACCTGGCGTACATCATTTTGTGCTCTTTTTTTGTGACAATTAGGTTTTGTCCTCCGCAGTATACCCTTCGCCTAGCCACACCGCATCGGGGGAGTCGAGAGACGAAGAGGTTGAAATAAAAGAGTTCAAACCATCAGGTGATCCTGATGACTGTCATTTTGTGGATCGTGTGTACTTAGGGTTATACAACTCTAACCTTGCCGACTTGGAATATGCTTTAGAGTTCGAGCGAATGGTTGAAAAACAAGGTAGTGATGAGCTGGTGCATGTTTTGGCCGCGGAGATGATAAAGGTTCGGTCCTTTGCTTGATTTTTTTGTTATTTTCAATCATCGTTGTTGTTTGCTCATTTTTGGACTTTGAACTGCCATCTTTGTTCATTGGCTAGGGTACGATCATTAGCCGAGCTCTTGTCGACAGACAGGTGAGCGAACGAGAAAGAGAACTGAAGCTTATTGAAGAAGCTAAAGAGCTGTACCGCACAAAGGCCGATCTTGAGGCTAAGCTTAAACGCGCTAAAGAGGACAACCAGTCTCTGAAGACTAGCTGTGAGAAGGCTGAGGAGGGTAGGGTCCTGCTAGCTAAGGCTAACGGTATTCTTCGTCGAGAAAAGGAAGATCTTGCTGGACAGGTTACGCGCCTTAAAGATACAAAAGCTGAACACGACAGCCTTGCCAAGAAATGTGCTGACTTGGAGCGATCAGGCCGTGTTCTGACAAGCGAGAATGACAAGCTGTCGCAAGAGTTTGAGGGGCAAAAAGAGGAGTTGACCAAGGTTCGCGATACCTTATCTGGCTACGCGGCTGTCTTGGCTGATATGAAAACCGAGCGCGACCAGGCGAAGGTCATTGCTGATGAGAAGGTGCGTGAGATTGGTGAGCTCAAATACAAGATTGAAGATTTAAAGGCAGCCATTGAACGGGGTCACGACACAAGCTGGGAAAGGGGGTTGAAAGTTTACTTTGCGTACCGAACTGCGTTACGATGTTATGGTACCGAGCCCCTGACCTTTCCCGAGGGGAAAGGGGTGGAACGCTTCTTTGACTGGCTTGATGAGGAGGTCAAATTCATTCCCTCCTTTTGCTCTATTGTTGGAGATTATGCGGCTTCGGTGTGCAACTCTAACATGCTGATAATGCTTGAGAAAGAAGGGTGCGAACATACCAAACTTTTTCGGAGAAGGTCGTACCAGTATCCTGAGGCGGTGGATCCTGTCGACGCTACTAGTGGTGAGGTTAAAGAACAGGTCAAGAAGTTCGTGCAGAAGTTTTGGAGGTCCAGTGGACGGGCGATGGCTCAGAAAACGGCATGTGATCGTCTGAACAAGGTGTGTTGCGCGTATTTTGGCAACTTGTTCTTTACTTTGTGATGTTAGCTTGATTCTTGCCTTTCTTTAACAGCGAGATTTTATGTGGCGAAACAGGAGCTAGCGGAGCGCCAAGGCCAAACGACGCCACCTCATGTGCCGGTGGAACTGAAGGCTGTGGAGGAGGTGGCGAGGGGCGACGCTACGCCTTCGACGAAGCAAGTGTTGCAGATTCCAGAGGTGCCCTTGGATCAGCTGCGTGAGGAGGTAGAGCACGACTACGCTCCGAGGGCGGAGTGACAGTTTGTCTTTGTAAAGAGCGGGGTGTAATTTAAAACTTGACGAATTTTGTTTGGCCCTGCGCAGGTTCCATGGCGGGATCCTGCGCAGGCTAGTGTAAGACTGATGTTTCTTCGTGACAACTTTTGTGTGTCGTATGAAGAATGGATTAGGTTTAGGAAGTGTCATCCTGAAGTGAGCTTCGAGGAGTTCTGGAATTTTGCTGAGCGATTCTCAGACTAACTTGTAATGGTACAACTTGTGTTGGCTGGGGTGTAAAGGTGGTGGTACCTTGTTTTGGTTGTGAAATTATCGTGTTGACTTTTGACAGTCGTCTCACGTGCATGTTTTTGCGTACCTCTTTTGCCTTGTCGTTTCAAGGTTAAGACCCCGGGAATGCTAAGATTCTGCCGCAAAAGCGTCACCTCCCCCCTTAGCATGCTTGGGTTGTCGTTTGTAGGAAAACGAGTTTTATCTTGTTCTTGTGAGCCTCTTATGCGGGTGAGCTCTTGTAAGATGATGGACCTTTTTGGGGAGTGGCTCCCCTGTGTCGTTTGCGTGACGAATCTTTCTTCTTACCTTTCTTTTCCCTCTTGTTAGACGCGATTTTCTTGCGATAGCCCCGAGGGTGCTAAGTTGCTGTCGAAAAAGTGTCACCTCCTCCCTTAGCGAACTCGGGCTATAGTCTTGGAAGTTCTAGGTAGAGTTTTACCTTGTTCGGGTAAGCCCCTGGAAAGATGGCAAGCCAGCTGAAAGCGTCACCTCCCCCCTTGTCATTTTTGGGGGCTGAGCTCGAGCAGTTATCTCGGAAATTCGAGGGTTTTTGCCCCCTGTAAGCTTTCGATTGATGTCTTTTCTGATGAGACAGGTTTTCTTTTAGATTCTCGTGCGGGCGTCTTGCCCGTCTTTGCGAGATGGAAGTGCGGGGCTTAGACCCGTCTTTATGCGTTGCGAGTGCTTGGCTCGTCTTTGGTTATACACATCTTGTTTACCTTTTTTTCGAGACAAGGTGTGTTTTGAAATAATTTGAAAAATTGTTTATTAGTCTGAGAAACAGTAACCTCTTCTTTTTTTAAACGAAAGGTTGTTTTTCGAAGAGCTAATCGAGATAAGGTGCCGAAATCTGCATGGACTGATGCTTTTTCGTTGGTTGGGACACTATGTTGGGGAAATTATTGCTTTATAAATCAATATCAATGTACAAATTGGTCCGCCTCATTAAAAACCTCACACCCCAGAGTAGGGCTTTCCCCGTGAGGAAAAGAGTACGGCCTTTGAGAAAGGTAGAAAATATTACATAAGGTTAAAAGATAAAAAGAAGGGTGAAACAAAGAAATTGCAAGAAAAAGGGTTGCGTCCCTGGGCTGCGCTTCAGACGAAGAACTTTTTTAGGCTGTCCACATTCCAAGTGTGTGGCAGCTCCTTGCCTGACTCATCCATCAATTTGAATGAACCGGGTCTGTTGGTAGCGGAGACTAAGAAAGGTCCTTCCCATTTCTCATTCATTTTTCCAAGATTCGTGCCTGGTTTCCTTCTTAAGACTAGGTCTCCTGGACCTATTTCCTTTTTCATCACCTTTTTGTCTCTCCATTTTCTAGTTTCGGCTTGATACTTTGCCAAATTTTGCACAGCGTTGAGCCTTTCTTTTTCTACCAGGTCTTTGTCGATCGCTTCGGTCGATGTGTTTGGTGTCATGCTGGTTCGCAAGCTTTTGTGTTCCAGCTCTTCTGGACTTACCGCTTCTTCTCCATATAGTAGCTTGAAGGGGGTGGATTGCGTTGCTCTGGACTTAGTCATGTTGTGAGACCGCACTACCTTGGGCAACTCATCAATCCATTTGCCTTTCTTTTTTTGATCATAGAGTCTCTTTTTGATGCCTTGTAAAATTATTCCGTTGGCCTTTTCGACAGCCCCATTTGACTGGGGGTGATAGACCGAGGCGAACTTGGCTGTCGTGCCGATGCTATGGCAGAAATCTTTGAAAAGCTGACAATCAAATTGCTTCCCGTTGTCTACCGTGATTTCGTAGGGCACTCCGAACCTGCATACTAGATTTTGCTAGAAAAACTTTTTCAATGCTTGAGAGGTGATAGTGACCAGAGGTTTAGCTTCTATCCATTTGGTGAAGTATTCGACTGCCACTGCTTCAAATTTGTAGTTACCCTGGGCTGTGGGTAAAGGCCCCACAATGTCGATGCCCCATCTTTGCAAAGGCCAGGTTTGTGGTATGAGCTGAGAAGGTGCCCCGGGGGCTTTTGTTTGGTGTGCAAACATTTGGCAAGCTTCACATGTTTCTACTAGCTGTTGCGCGTCTTTGATTGCTGTTGGCCAGTAAAAACCCTGCCGGAGGGCTTTGCTGACGAGTGTTCTAGCCCCGATATGCGAACCGCAGGTTCCGTTGTGGATTTCTTTTAGTAGGTCGTAACCTTCCTTGTAGCTGATGCATTTCAACCATGGTTCGGTGACTCCGCCCTTGTACAAGGTGTCGCCTACCAGTTTGTAGTTCCTTGAGCGTTGGGCCATTCTTTTGTCGTCGGCCGGATTAGCCGCTTCAAATTGACCTTTAAGGAAGGCTGTGATTGAAGCTCTCCAGTCTTCCCCCCAGACAACATTAACGAGCTTTGCTTCGACCTCTCTGACACTTGGTGTTGTCATGACTTCATAAAATACATCGGGAGGGAGCTCCTCTTTCCTGGAGGCTGCTTTGGGTGTAACCTTTAAAGTGTTTCTCCATGCCCCGTTCTGCTTCCAGGTATTTGACGAGTTCGGGGTTTCGGGCCGTGTATTCTTTTTCCACCTGCTTTAGCTCAGAGTCGGTCTTGATTACCAGCGATTTTGCCCCTAGGGCCTTGGCTTTTCGTAAACCCAATAACAGGGCCTCGTATTCGGCTATGTTGTTTGTACTTGCATCATTTTTGCCATTGAATTCCAGCCTGATTGCATACCGTAGTTTCTCGCCGGATGGTGTGGTAACTGTTGCCGCGGCCCCGGCACCTTTGCTTCCCCATCCCCCGTCTCATCTTATCAACCATTCGGGCTCTTGTGTTTCATGGACCTTGTCTGATGCAGGGCAGGTCCAATCGACTATAAAGTCAGCTAAAACTTGAGATTTGATAGCCGATCTGTTCTCAAAAGTGATGGAAAAACCGGATAGCTCCGCGGCCCATTTCCTGATACGAGGAGGTGCGTCTTTATTGCTCACAATCTCTCTGATTGGCTGGTCTGTGAGGATCGTGACCTTGTGCGCTTCAAAATAATGCCTGAGTTTCCTTGAGCTCATCACCGTTGCGTAAATGATTTTTTTCTATCTCAGAGTAATTTTTCTTTGTCTTGTCAAGAGCCTCAGACACATAGTAAACTGGTAGTTGCTCTTTGAGGCCATTCCTTTCGCACTCTTGTACTAGAGCTGCGCTGACCGCTGACTGCGAAGCAGCCACATATAGCAGCCACATATAGCAGCAAGGTAACACCTGGTGCCGGTGGTGATAAGGTGGTCAGGTGTTGCAAGTAGTTCTTGAGCTTGGTGAAAGCCTGCTTTTGCTCGGGTCCCCATCTGAACTTGTCTGCCTTTTTTAAAGCTTCGAAAAAGGGTAAGCTTTTTTTCTGCGAGTTTTGAAATGAATCTGCTAAAGCCGCGATTCGACCGGTGAGTTTTTGGACGTCTCGCCTGCATTTTGGCTCCTCCATTTTGGTTAGCGCCATGACCTTGTCTCTGTTTGCTTCAATTCCTTTGATTGAAACCAAGCAACCTAGAATTTTTCCCTTTTGAACGCCAAAAACACATTTTTCTGGGTTGAGTTTCAGTCCTGCTGCCCTTATGTTTGCGAAGGTTTCAGAAAGGTCTTCGATGTGGCTGGCTCTTTCTTTGCTTTTTACGACCAGGTCATCGACATAGGCTAGCAGGTTTCGTGGGATCGGTCCTTGAAAATCACCTTGGACATTCTGGCGAAAGTAGGTCCTGCGTTTTTTAGCCCGTCTGGCATTCTGACATAGCAGTAGATGCCGAATGGTGTAATGAAACTTGTGTTTTCTTGGTCCGAAGTTTTCATCCAGATCTGGTGATATCGTGAAAAACAGTCGAGCAAAGATAGCAGGGCGCTGGCTGCGGCTTCATCGACAACTCGGTCTATTCTTGGGAGCGGGAAATCGTCTTTTGGGCAAGCTTTGTTAAGGTCGGTGAAGTCGATACACATGCGCCATTTCCCATTCTTCTTTTTGACCATCACGGTGTTTGCTAACCAGGTCGTGTATTTGACCTCTCTGATGACTTGCGCATCTAGCAGCCTTTGCACTTCTGCTTTCATGGCTGCTATCTTTTCGTCTGAATATTTTCTGAGCTTTTGCTTCTTTGGCTTGACCTTGTCACTGATGTTCAGGTTGTGTTCAATGATGCTTCTGTTGATGCCTTGTCTCTTGATGACCAGGCGAAAACATCGCTGTTGCTGCGCAAGAAAGCTAGGAGCTTGGTCTCCTCTTCTTCGGCTAACTCGGTGCCGATGATGACGCACCTTTCTTTCACTAGTGGGTCGAGCAGTACCTTTTTGGTTTCTTCATTCGGTGCGATGGTGACATTTTCTTTGTCTAACAGCTTTTCAGTGTTTTCTTCCTTGGTGTATAGGATCTTGCTGGTTTTGTGGTCGCGTAACAGATGAACGTTCCGCTGGCTAGGCGTCTCACCTTTCTCAATGTTTCTCGCCATTTGCTGATCACCAAAAATGGTGATGACACCTTTTAAGGCTGGCATTTTCATGCAAAGGTAAGGCTGGTGGATGACTGCCTCGAATTTGTTCAAGAACCCCCTTCCAAAGATTGCAAAGTATGGAAAGTATAGATCAACAACGTCAAATGTGACGTACTCTTTTTCCGCCGAAGCCACAAAGTGGATTGTCCGCCAGTGATAGAGAGGTTCTTTCAAATCCCATTTGGTCGAAAGTGCTGGCAAAGATGATATCTACGGAGCTGCCGTTGTCGACTAGGATTCTGCCTATCACCCACCTTGCGATATTTGCTTCGATGACCATTGCATCATTATGTGGGAAATTTTTCAACCTGAAGTCCTCCTCGGAAAAGGTGATGGGCATGTGTGACCACTGTGACCTCTTTATAGGCCCTTCTACTGCTATGTTGTTAACACTTCGAAAATAATCACGCCTTTGCCTCTTGTTTTCGAAGGTTAGATACGACCCGGCTGAGATGGGCAGTATCATGCCTACTGTAGGTAGGGAGTTGGCTTGTTTATTCTGCGTTTCTTGCTTAGGCTGTTTCTCAACTGCCTGTTCTTCTGCAACTGTTTGAGCTTTTATAGGTTGCTGGATCGAGGCGCTGGAGGTTTGATGGAGAGGGAAAGCGTGCGCCTGTCTTTGCTGCGGCTGATAAAAACCGTAGGCTTGCTGCTGGAAAAGCGGGACGTGGTATGAATATTGCATTGATTGCTGGCTTGTGGCGGGAAAGGGGGCAGGGCAGGTGGGGTTCCATGATTGGCTAGATGTGCAGTTCACTGGCTTAGGTTGCTCAGGTTCGAGCTTTTCATTTGCCATTCTTTCGAGTATCTTTTTGCTCTCAGGGCAGTACCTTGTTCCATGTTCTGTGTTTTCTCCGTGGAAGACACAATAATATATCCTCTCACCTTGTTGGTTGTATCTGCCCCGGCCCCTTCCTCGACCTCTGCTCGTCCTTCCCCCCTAGAGCCGTTGTTGCTGATTTCCCGGGAGAAGGTGACACGGCGTCTGTGTCTTGCCCTGTGGTGATGAAATTTGATTCGTCACCATTTGAGACAGCTTCTACCTGGTAGACTGTCTGAGGCGCGTTGTATGATCGAGCCGATCTTTGATTGTTTTGGCGCTGGTGTGGTTGAGAGAAATTGGTTGCTTGAAAAGCTTGCTTGTTTCTTCTGCTTTCTTCTGTCCTCCTCCGGTGGTCATTGTCCGCCCTGCACCATTTTTCCAAGGTTTCATAAAGTGCTGCAATCGAGGTCGGTGGCTCGAGGGCGAGTGAGTTGGCACATGGGCCTATTTTGAGTCCTTTCACAGCAGCTTCGATTGCCACTTCGTCGGATACATTCGGTGCTTGAGCCCTCATTTGGATGAACCTGTAGAAATAGGTCTGGAGGGGCTCTTTGTCTCCCTGAACGCAACTAAAAAGGTCACTTGCTGTGAGAGAGCTGCGACGGAATCCCTTGAAATTGGCTGTGAACTTTTCCCTCAAGTCATGCCATGAGCTTATGGACATGGGCCTTAATAACGAATACCAGTTCAATGCGGCTCCTTCGCAAGCAATGACGAAAGACTTGGCCAGGACTACTTCATCTCCCCCGGCTGACGCTATGGCGGCTTCGTAGCTCATTAGGAATTGCCTTGCATCGGTTGTGCCATCGAACTTTGGTATCGCGACACTTCTATAGGATGAAGGCCAAGGTAGCAGTTGTAGAGCTGGTGACAAAGGGTCGAGTGTGTCAATGCTCTTGACAAGGTGACCGTGTCTGTGGGTAGTGGGCAAGGTGCCACTTGCACTTGCTTATTGATTGGAGACCAGTGTTCTTGCGAAAGGTCCGTTGTTATATCGGATGGTGTATTCTTCTTCCTCTTCCTCATAAGGGTTCATTGTCTCTAGCTCTGCTTGAATCGCTTGGATTCTTGCTCGTGCGGTGATTAGCTCTTGCTTGGCGTTGGCTGCCCTCTGTTTTGCCAGGGCGTCGGCTTTCATTTTTTCTCTTAGCTTTTCCAGTTTTTGCAATTCAATTCTTGCTTGTTCAAGCTCTTCTTGGTCTCTTTGCTCTTGCGTGGCCAGGACAGCGTCTTGTTTCGAGGCTTCGAGCTTTTTTCTTTTTGCTGCAGCGGCTTCTAGTTCAGCTTTCCTTTTTTCAGCCTTTGCGGCTTCTTATTTCGATGTTTCATTCACTTCTGTTTCTTTTTTTTGCCTTTTTCGAAGGTTGTACCACTTCTTGAAGGGTCGGTTTGAGGAACTTCACCATTTTCTTCGTCCCCAGTACCTATTACAGTGATATCGGCTAAATTCTTGGTTCTGGGGGCCATGTGAGCTTTCTTTCGTGCACACGAGCGGTGGACGCCAAACTGTTGGTACCGAAATTACGATGTGATACCAAACAGAAAAACCAGGGCTCCGGGGGAAGAAGAGATGCCATCTCCTCAACCGGATGAAGCCGTTGTTTTTCGTGATTTTTACGTTGCAGGCTTTCGGCTTCCTGTTTGCCGGTTTGTGCTGGATGTGCTAGAGCGTTTTTGTTGCAAGCTCCACCAGCTTACTCCCAACGCTATCACGCACCTAGTGAAGTTTATTTTTGCGGTTAGGTGCCAGGGAGTGGAGCCGGACGTTGACGCGTTTTGCTGTCTTTACGAATTTCACTATCAGCCTAAGAAGGTGGTTGTCGGTGAGTATTAGTTAAGCTTATTATTCACATTCTAAAAATTAGAAATATTAGGGTGTGACAACATCGTTCTGTCAGTGCGGGAGAATACAACCTCTACTCCATGTTGTGAATCATTTCAGCGATGAACCAGAGCTGAAACTTTGGAGTCTATGTACTGCTGATCAGCAATAGACAATATGATGTACCATATCTTTCTCTACTATCTGGGAAAGTCACACATATGTTACAACCGAGCTTCCACCATACCAGATAGCTTCACCTGCAGTTGTGGATTACCACAATCTCAGTTATGTGTGCTTGACAGCCTTACTAGCGTGTTCAAAATCGATATTGGAATAGCAGAGACGATGGAGTGTTCAATATTTTCGTGCATGAATGTTGGCATTGTAAACAGTAAAGAATCATGACTTGAGTTGTGTATTTGGAAGCTACCATCATCTGCCACCATATCAGCACCACTATCCACACCCAAAGATTGGAAGAATCTTTTGGATTTTCATTTATTTGATTGTTATGTGGTAGCAAATGCATGAGCAATATTTCACAGTTTTCTGCTGTTCATAGGAGATTCTGCATGGGATTCATCGACAAACATGTGGAGACATGTGAAGATGATGGGTGTTGGTACCGAAATTACGAAGTGATACCAAACAGAAAAACTCATTCAATAGACAAGCTGTTATCAAAAATATGTATCCTCTCTCTGTAACAGTGTACAGGGGCCGCTTTATATAGTGGCGCTTCGACTTCCTAATTACAATCGATACCCCCCACCTGCTCCGAACACGCGTCGCTCTATTAGACAACGACCGGGGGTATCACTGTAATTATACACTAGAATACAAAGTCAATTTGTACACGGCATTCTGGACCTTGTCAAATAACCGCTATGCTTTCTGGTTTACCACCTTTTGTCTTGTTTGATAAAAAAGGTGGGGCGTCGAGAGCGCAACACCTTTCCTTTGGACGAGGAACGCAGTCGACGATCTCCAGCTCGTGTTCGTGGTTCGCGCAGGTTACTTGACCTTGTAACGCCTGCCGCGGAACCTTTCCACTTACCGAGGGCGCTCGACCTTTTCTTCGCTGTCTTGGACCTTCTCTTGGGCGGACTGGGGTTCTCTTTCTTATTAGTCCGGGGCTCCGGGCTTCTCTGTACCTGTTTTCGAATCATAACAACAGAGTGATTTGCTGATGTTGGACAAGGTGCCGCGGGACCTTTCTCCGAGAATGAAGGGGAGGTTAGCTTTTGTCTCGAATGGAGAAAAAACGACCCCCCAACAATGGGAAAGCGCATGTGCAAATTTCTTAAATCAAAGAAGAAATACATCAAGATAATACATATACAGTTGATGTCTCTGCAACAATTTTAGGTGCAATATATCGTGCTTATTGCTTATGTTTCCACCGAAATAGTTAATAGCATTCACACTAGTGGTTTATCCTGGCCATCTAAGAAAATTGAATTCAGGTACGGTGGCAACAAGGAATAGGTATGGGAGGAGATCCGATGGTGAAATGTAGAAGGACGCCAAAGGATGTTGCGTTCAGATTTGCACGGGGGCAGATGCTGATATGTAAGAGTAGAGTAGGATCTTCACCTATCATGGGGTTAGAAATGCCATCTACATCCCTAGCGAATTGATGGAAGAGTTTGCAAAGTTTGAGTTTATATGAGATGAATTGACTGTAGGCATTGAAACTCTACTGAGGTATTATGTACTGGATGTGTTACCCAGACATGATTCCAATTATGATTGTGAACTTTTTTTGTTGGCCACGTCTTTAGGTGTGTTTGGTTGGGATGTGGCTTTTGGAAAAGCTGTTGTAGGCTATGGGCTGTGGAAAAGCAGCTGTGACAAAAGCGGAAGACCGTTTGGTTAGAGATGATATGGCTTTTGAAAAAAGTAGCTAGTGGACCTCATATATCATTCGTAGTCTCTCCCTCCCTCTCTAACTACATTACATCATGAGAGGCAATCAGGAAATCTCACATACATATTTGATCATGAACTCCCTTATTATAACTCTTGTTTATCTTTATTCTTTACCTTAAAGTTTATGCAGCTTACAAGTAATTTTTAGTGTTAATGTGCATAGGAATATATGATGTTGTTGAGCAACTGTTTAGAATATGCTACATCTCCGTTGTTGACTTGTGAACGCTGACGACGGAGGCTCGGCTGAGCAGAAATGCATCGCCGAATGTATAAGCGACCGCGAAGCTTATCTTAATAGTCTTGCATGTCGCATTTAAAAGTTTTAAAATTTTTGAAACTTTTTACACACACAATAGTACCAAATATATGTGAATTGCTGAAAATTTGTTTTTTTCGTATGAATTTTTACAAAAGTTGTTTGAATCTCAACGTTTGGGACAATTCACCAATAGTTTGGTACTATTGGTGTGCAAAGTTTTAAAAAGTTTTAAAACTTCTAAGTACGACATGCAATAAGCTCCGCGGTCGCTTATACATTATGGATCGGACTGCAGCTCGGCAAGATGGCAATCAAGAAGGTCAGTCATGGGGAAATCCAGGTCGATGAACAGCTTCCCCTCACCTGAGGCCACCACACCCGCCAGCACAGCAATCTTCTTGGCGGTGAGGATCCCCGACTTGGTCGCGAATTCGACGAGCGTCTCATGCTCTGCGAGGACTGATTTTTTGTGTAACCAGTGGTAGTAGTAGGTGGGTAATTTTGTGACCCAAAAGCAGGTGAAAGTAGGGTCTGAGTTGCTTTCAAATTTGTACTAGGCAAAAGCTGCTTTTGGTAGTGAATTTAGATGGCAGCAAACCCCTTTGATTGGGCTTTTGTGTTTTTTGGAAGCAAAAGCAAGTTGGAAGCTCAACCAAAGACATCCTTATTGTTGGATCACTACATCTGCTTTCCTATAGGTTCTGTAGGGTCATGGGTAGGGGTGGTAAAGGGCCCTCACTTTTGTACTAGAAATTTTAAGGATCGGGCAGGATTAGGGCCGGATTAAAATTAATACTAGTTTTTGAGCTAAATTTTGTTAGGGCCAAGTTAGATTGTGAAGGAACAAACGAGCCATGACCTGTTACCACCCCTAGTCATGGGTCGATTATTATATATGGTTATAAGGACACGCTAACTATGCCCAAGAATTCAGGACTCTGGCATGTAATCGGACTCAAACATATGGACGCAGGACTCCAGTATAAATAAACAAACGTTAAACCAATCTGGCCTCCAAGCTACCAATTAAACAATAAAATAATGCGGCCAAGTTAATCCGATTAGCACTTCAATTTGTATGGAGCTGACGTTGTACTTCAGACTAGCAATGGAACATTGCAAAAATAATTCACGTGATCTCCACCTCCATAGAGCCAATAAAGATATATTTTCTTGGCTTCATTTTCTCCTCTTTCTTGCATAATATTGCACCTCTAAAAATTATCTTTGATGATAGGCCAGCAACAGTAAATTTGCTTGCATTCATTTTGTATTTCTCATCAAAAGGAATACCACCAAACTGAAGAAATGTGCTCTTTCTAGAAATACCAACAGCCATACTAGCAGCAGTGCACGAACTTTGAACATGAATATTTTGAGGAGCCATGGGCTCATCATATGGTTTCTATGAGGACATATGAAGCCAGTTTGGCACCCTATTCCGCGCACACGCCAACTGCTCCCGTTGAAGCAGAGGAGAACCATCATGGTGGCCACTAGTTTCTCCTATGCAGAACCAAAATGTGGCCACTACGGTGGAAGTGGTGGCTAGGCCTACGCTCCCGTACAATGAACATGCCAGTTAGTAGGGGTTGTGTGCTCTTAACTCCGTGGCCGTGCAATGCTCAAGGTCCACTGTTCCTGGCGCACCACAACGTTGGCTAAGCTCGTGGCCGTGCAATGCTCAAGGTCCACTGTTCCTGGTGCACCACAACGTTGGCTAAGCTGGACAGGGTCCTGATTCGAGAGTGAAGTTATATTGTTAAAAATTCAAAAATCGTTGGCAGCTACGGTGGATCCTTTCCGATCACATGACCGTTCATCATCCGAATTTCCACTTACTAGTTGCGAGCACATACGACACACGCATGTATATGAGATATGTACCCATTTCAAAATAAATTTACCTTTACATTAAAGATTGACTAAGATGAAAAGTCAAAGTAAACCACATGATGTATCTTATGATAGCGATGATATCTCTCAAATTAGTTTGAAATGCTACTCTCGTTGTAGCAGCCACACATGGATGTTGGCTATACAACAATGCAGGAACGCGACGTACACGTCAAAATTGGCACATCAGTGACCGTGCTTATATGTTGTCCCCTTATGTAACTCCAGCTGCTAGTCTTATTGCTTATGTTGTCACTGAAACAGTTAAGAGCATTGATATCGGGGATACAACCAGTGGTATATCCTGACCATCTAAGAAAACTAAACTCCGGTATGTTGGCGACGAGAAAGAGGTACGAGAGGAGATCCGATGGTGAAATGCACAAGGACGCTCAAAGGATGTTGCGTTCATATTTTTGCATATGGCACATCATGACGTACATATTGGCAAAGCTTATACTCAGCATGATTGGCAAAGCTCATACTCAAGTAAACCATTCATATCTGGTAGCTTGTTTTGTTATGCTGTTCAGATATGGATCAGATATGAATGGTTTGAGTGAGGAACCGGCGTATTGCCAAAAGATTTGGTGCCTCAATTTTTGATGGTATTGCAGTCTTGACAAGTTTGTGGGCAAGTTGAAGAGGTGGCTGCTGATCTCCAAGAAGCTAAAATGCGCTGGAAACATTTTCTGTAATTTTTCCATAACAACGGTTTTGATGTTTAACCAGGTAGGTAGTGTGTTGAACTTCTGTTGGTCCTATCGCCAATAACCAAACAATATCTTATATCTTATATGGGGACATATTGATATATACATCCGGCCCAGGCGTGGGGTCGGCCGAGGCCCAACAAATTAAGGTTGCCCAAACCCCAACAGTAGTTCTTAGGCACACCCACTCGAGGAAAGGCCCAGTCCCCATAAAAGACTAGTCTAGTGGGGAAGGGTGACTCTCCCTTTTAAGGTGGCTTCCTCCTCCTTCGCTAAGCAAGGTGGGATAATTCGAACGTGCACAGCTGCCGCCTACACTGTCGTGCGTCTGGCCAAACTATGCTCCCGCAAACTTTGTACGTATCTTAACTATGGTGAGTGATACTTATTTCTAGACATGGTCAGGGGCGGAGCCAAGGGGGGGCTGGGGGGGCTCCAGCCCCCCCTACAGCCGGCACCACCATGGAAGCCCCCCCTTGGCTGGAGGTTGAAGATGAAGAGGGAAGGGGGGCTGGAGGAGGAAGAAGGAGGCAGCAGCCCCCCCTTGGCTGCGATGCTGGCTTCGCCACTGGACATGGTCCAAGTCTTCGAGGTATTATTTGCATCATCTTCGCAACTGGAATAAGAGGTCTGAGCCTTCAATTCAAATTATTCGAGTTGCTCACTGATCGAACTTCCTGCAAGAGGATTGTGACAGAACTGATGTTTGAGGAAAGCAATTCAGGCTCTCGAGCAGCTGCTGAAGCCTGAAGGCAACCAACGAGCTAAACCCCAAGACGCGCACCTCTTCTGCCCTGCCGAGCTCCGAGTACGTGAAATTTTATTGTTGGTCATATCCTAATTTGATTTCATATATATCATTGCCGTGTATTTCACCAAAATGTAATTAAACATTGTTTTGTTGTTGACAGGAAAAAAAGTGTTGGGGTCAAATCAACTTTCATTTCTCTTGTGTCTCGATCGTGTCAGATCCATATGCCACCTGCCTTGAGATCACTTTGCTCTCGGCCTTTTTCACCGTCTTGGGTCTACAATAACATACGACATGGCAACAACGACGAACAAGGCCCGCAGTCAAGCACTTTCCTGGTGTAAATGTAGCGAGAAAAGCATGCATATCATGCCATCATCATATCAGAGAGTGACTAAACTGCGCCCTGGCTTATTAAGGGGAATAGAATAGTTACTGTCTTCTGACGCCTGCTTCTACTCAGTCCAGCGGTTTCTTATGCAATCCAAGATTGATTGGTATCTACAACTACCATATAGTGATATAGAGCCAATTAAAATTCTCGTTGTGAGCAGACGATGCATGACTAATCTCTAGAGCCAGCAACCCAGAATTTTAGATGCAAGTCGATCACTGAACTGTTCAAATTGGCAGGTCAAGGTTTTGACAGTGAAGACATTTTCGATCAGTATGTGATCAGCATGCATCTGATCGCCTCCTAAATATAGTAATCAGCAATGTTTCAATCTCTGATGAGCAATCAATAACAATATGTTTTTCATGCAACAATTTAACTGCTAGCTTAGCATTTTAGTAAATACTGATTTATACGTCGTTACGTACTCGAAACTCAAACACATCGATCTAGTTACTTTGCTTTCTTGTAGTACGTGCCTATGTACTTATATCAGAAAAAGAAAAATATAAATCTGTGGGTATGATCACGGGAACTGGAATCCTGCGCCGCGTCCTCCGGCGGATGCCTCCGGCGGGCTGATGGCGACCCAGAGCAGCGAGATGGTGATGGAGATGAGCCCCGACCAGACGAAGACGATGGTGGGCGTCTTGCCACGGCGCCCCATGAGCCCCTTGGCGAAGGGGTAGAGGTGCGCCAGCACCCAGAAGCTGAAGAAGCCGCCGCCGATGAACTTGCCCCACCTCGGGTTGTCGCTGTAGACGGTGCGCGCGAAGGCGAAGGCGATGGCGATGATGTTGATCATGCCGATGGTGATGGGCGGGATGAGCAGCGAGGACCACTTCACCACGTACAGGTCGGCGTAGATGTCCTCGTTGTCGTCCGCCGCCGCCTTGGCCGTCAGCGTGAAGGAGATCTCGATCCCGGCCATCACCTTCAGCAGGCCCTGCACCACGGCGTACAGGTGCGCGCTCGTCCCTGTGCAGCCATTAGCATTGTTAGTTTGTCATATGGCATCATGCATGTCATCAAGTCAAATGGCATCATCAACAAGGACGGAAAGAAATGAAATTGACGTACCTGAGATTAGCCAGAACTGCTCGTTGCGCCACCAGTCCTCGAGCGCGATGCCGGACCACTTGACCTCGAGCACTCCCAGCGCGATGAGCGTGATGGTGATGGTGAGCAGGTAGCACAGGAACGCCACGTTGAGCGTCTGCACGATGAAGAACCCCGAGAAGAGCGACAGCGCCGGGATGAAGCAGTAGACGAGCAGGAAGATGGACGTGAACGGGTAGATGCCGACGTTGAGGTACGCCACCCGCTGCAGGAACATGAGCCTCCTGGAGGCCAGGAACGCGTTGTTCCTGGAGAAGAAGATCTCGACGGATCCCGTGGCCCAGCGCAGCACCTGGTGGAGCCTGTCCGTGAGGTTGATGGGCGCCGTGCCCAGGAAGGCGTCGCGCTTGGTGATGCAGTAGACGGAGCGCCACCCGCGGTTGTGCATCCGGTAGCCGCTCACCACGTCCTCGGTGACGGAGCCGTAGATCCACCCCACCCGGTCGCCCCACTCCGTCTTGTCCTCGTACCAGCACGAGATCACCGACACGGCCTCCGCCACCGTGGGCGGGTCCAGCGGCGGCCGCGGCACGGTCAGCGCGCCGGGCGGCCGGCCGTGCCGCACCGCCGGGTGGTCCGCCAGCGGCCGCGCCTGGAACTCGTCCACCGGGCCCACGGTGGTGCTGGGGCTGCCAGATTTTCCCAAACTCTGACCCACGGTGGAATGGTGCTGATTCTTTGGTGTTCATGAGGGAAGCTGTGAGTTCCTCTTCTCTCTACCTTCTAGTACCAAGTGCTAGTTCCTCTTCTCTCTAGTACAAAATGTTTAGTTCCTGTCAGCATGTTAAAATCTTGAGAAAAAAGTTGGATAATCTGACTTGGAACCAACCAAATGTAATGGCAAAAGACTTGTCTT
>OAMR01000680.1:495155-539013 GCA_900205405.1 Echinochloa crus-galli | reverse complement strand
AAGACAAGTCTTTTGCCATTACATTTGGTTGGTTCCAAGTCAGATTATCCAACTTTTTTCTCAAGATTTTAACATGCTGACAGGAACTAAACATTTTGTACTAGAGAGAAGAGGAACTAGCACTTGGTACTAGAAGGTAGAGAGAAGAGGAACTCACAGCTTCCCTCATGAACACCAAAGAATCAGCACCATTCCACCGTGGGTCAGAGTTTGGGAAAATCTGGCAGCCCCAGCACCACCGTGGGCCCGGTGGACGAGTTCCAGGCGCGGCCGCTGGCGGACCACCCGGCGGTGCGGCACGGCCGGCCGCCCGGCGCGCTGACCGTGCCGCGGCCGCCGCTGGACCCGCCCACGGTGGCGGAGGCCGTGTCGGTGATCTCGTGCTGGTACGAGGACAAGACGGAGTGGGGCGACCGGGTGGGGTGGATCTACGGCTCCGTCACCGAGGACGTGGTGAGCGGCTACCGGATGCACAACCGCGGGTGGCGCTCCGTCTACTGCATCACCAAGCGCGACGCCTTCCTGGGCACGGCGCCCATCAACCTCACGGACAGGCTCCACCAGGTGCTGCGCTGGGCCACGGGATCCGTCGAGATCTTCTTCTCCAGGAACAACGCGTTCCTGGCCTCCAGGAGGCTCATGTTCCTGCAGCGGGTGGCGTACCTCAACGTCGGCATCTACCCGTTCACGTCCATCTTCCTGCTCGTCTACTGCTTCATCCCGGCGCTGTCGCTCTTCTCGGGGTTCTTCATCGTGCAGACGCTCAACGTGGCGTTCCTGTGCTACCTGCTCACCATCACCATCACGCTCATCGCGCTGGGAGTGCTCGAGGTCAAGTGGTCCGGCATCGCGCTCGAGGACTGGAGCGCCGGGATGAAGCAGTAGACGAGCAGGAAGATGGACGTGAACGGGTAGATGCCGACGTTGAGGTACGCCACCCGCTGCAGGAACATGAGCCTCCTGGAGGCCAGGAAGGCGTTGTTCCTGGAGAAGAAGATCTCGACGGAGCCCGTGGCCCAGCGCAGCACCTGGTGGAGCCTGTCGGTGAGGTTGATGGGCGCGGTGCCCAGGAAGGCGTCGCGCTTGGTGATGCAGTAGACGGAGCGCCACCCGCGGTTGTGCATCCGGTAGCCGCTCACCACGTCCTCGGTGACGGAGCCGTAGATCCACCCCACCCGGTCGCCCCACTCCGTCTTGTCCTCGTACCAGCACGAGATCACCGACACGGCCTCCGCCACCGTGGGCGGGTCCAGCGGCGGCCGCGGCACGGTCAGCGCGCCGGGCGGCCGGCCGTGCCGCACCGCCGGGTGGTCCGCCAGCGGCCGCGCCTGGAACTCGGCCACCGGGATCGACGCCATCAGCGCCGACGAGTTGCCGAAGCGCTTGGGCACCAGCATGGAGCTGAGCTCGGCGTCGAAGTCCTCCTCGGCCTTGAGCGCCTGCGTGTCCGAGTTGGTCTCCATGTCGGCGCCGCCCCTACTGAAGGATGACTGGTGGTGCTGCTGCTTAGTCTTCTTCTTCTTGGTGAAGAGCCAGCCAGTGTACTCGGTGGCGCGGGGCGGGTCGAAGCCGTAGAGCGCGAAGCGGCGGAACATGCAGCCCGTGCCGACGTACATGGGGCCCTGGAGGCCGTCGAGGGCGCGCATGTTTCCGTCGAAGAAGACGGTGTTGTTGTTGGCGTAGCGGTCGGAGGGGTCGATGCCCTCGAAGCGCTGCGGGAACTGGATGTAGGCGATGCGCTCGCCGCCGCGGTCCATGACGAAGCACATGGCCTCGCGGATCGCCTGCGCGTTGTTGATGTAGTGGTCGCAGTCGAAGTTGAGGATGAAGGGCCCGTTGGACATGACGGCGGAGCAGCGCACCAGCGCGTTCATGGCGCCCGCCTTCTTGTTGTGGTCGTACCCGGGGCGCTTCTCGCGGGACATGTACACCAGCATCGGCAGCCGGATGTCCACGTCGCTGAAGTCCATCAGCTGCTCCTCGTCGTGCATGCCGTAAAGAGGGTCCGGCGAAGGGGGCTTAAGCATCACCTGCATGCCGTTCGATCCGTTTTATGATCAGATTTCTTTCTTTCTTCATATCCAAGCAAATTATTTCACTAATCACTACTAGGTCGGTTGGTGAACAGCAAATCAATAGAAATCAAGGACAGAATGCCGGAGTGCCTGTAGGATGCCGGCGTGGTTCCCCTTTGCGTGGTCGGGCGCGGAGGCCGCCCAGGTTCCCGGCCAGTGGGTGCCGTCGGCCATCCAGGTGGCCTTCTTCACCTTGGGCTGCTCGGCGGGGTCGGCGCCCGTCTCGCGGAGGTGCTTGAGCATCTTCATGTCCTCGCGGGCGTTGAAAGCGTCGGAGCGGCGGCGGATGGAGTCGGGCAGGCCGTTGATGCGGACCTTGAACTCGTCGAACTCGCGCTTCACGCGGCGGCGGTCCTTGACGAAGTCCGACCGCCGCTTCCCCTTGGTGGGGTCGCCCTTGATGCTGAAGTAGCTGTCCGGCTGCCGGGGCTCGATGTCGTGCTTCTTGCAGAAGGGCACCCAGATGTTGGCGAACGACGCCGCCTCCGCCATGGCCTCGAAGGTCAGCAGCGCGCCGCCGTCGTCGGACACGTAGCAGGCGAGCTTCTCGACCGGGTAGTCGGCGGCGAGGATGGAGAGGATGGTGGTGGCCGTGGTGAGCACCGGCTCCTTCTCCGGGTCGGCCGTGGACACGAACACGTCGAGACCGGGGAGGTCGGACCGGCCGTGCGGGTTGGACGGCGACGGCGTCTCGAACTTCTCCTTGAGCACGGCCAGGTCCGTGCTCCGGTTCACCGGGTTCACCTTGGGGAGCATGTCCAGCAGCCAGGAGAAGGCGAACCAGAGCTCGCACACGATGGACATGCCCCACAGCCACAGCGCCTCCATGTTGGGGTTCTGGATCCGCCACGTCAGGTAGAAGAGCAGCACGAACATCCGGATCACGATGAAGATCCGGTACGGGCTGATGATCGACGTCGGCATCGGAATCTTCCGCGTCAGCGGCTTGAACGGCTTCTGCTCCGGTAGGTCCCCTCCTCCTCCGCCTCCGCCGCCGCCCTCGTCGTCAAGGTCGTCGTCGTACATGCCGCCCTTGGGCCAGAACGCGTTCCCGTAGCCGTACGTCCCGGAGCTCTCGAACAGCCACCTGTTGTGGTCGAACTCGCCGTTCTGGTTCCGCGCCAGCAGGGACTTGCTGGTGTCCATCATCCCGGCGCCAGGCGCCGGCAGGTAGTGCTTGCCGCCGCCGTCGGCGGGGTCGTCGTCGGCGTACTCCCCGATCTTGTAGTGCTCCTTGCAGCCGGGGCAGAGGCAGCCGTCCTTCTGCGCGTCGAGGTAGCAATCGCGGCAGATCTTGAAGCGGCACTCGCAGGGGTCAATGTCCTGGCCGCGCTCGTCGCGCATGACCTTGCCGTCGCAGGCGGGCATGGCGCAGCGTGACCCGCGGGACCCGGCCATCTGCGGGTGGGAGACCTCGGACTCGATAACCTTGTCCATGAGGTGCGCGCGGGTGACGCTGTTGAACCCGCCCGTGAAGAGCGAGCTGGACACGTACTGCTCCTCGGCCTTCATGGCCACCGACGCCGGCTCCGCGCCGTCCATCATCGGCTGGTTGTCGGGGGTCGGCGGGATCTGGACGGTGTAGTTGGTGTAGTCGGCGGCGAGCTCGCCCTCCATGTCGATGTCCTCGCGGGAGAGGCTCACGTAACGGCCGCTCGACGTCCGCCGCGCGAACTTCACCGTATTGTTCGCCCCCGCCGCGCCGCGGGACCCGCCGCCGCCACCAGGCCCGCCGGCGCCGGCCTGCTGGTTCCGGATCGCCTTCTTCGGCGGAGCGTTCGACATCGTCTTTGCCTCACTCTCCACTCGACGGCGCGCGCGTCGTCCTTTTATTTGTCAAGCTATTCCCATGGCTCGCTCCAGATCGATCACCCGCCGCCACACGCGTCCATGGCGAGCTGCTGGCGGTGGTTTGCAAACCAAGTATGGAGGCGAGAGGGGGAAGGATATGAGGAGACGATGGGTGGTGATGGCCTGCGCGCGCGCCCCGGCCGGCATGTGCGGTGGTCGCTGCGGAGGAGACCTGGTCTCCGTCATCGGGGAGGAGATGCCTATATTAGGAAGAGAGAAGAGAGCCACTGAACTAGCCGGGTTTAGTGGACGACGTCACCTTGCTTGCGGTGAACAAGATTGCTGTACGTGTGTTGTTGTGCTTTCTTGGGGCTCATGAAAAACAAGAATGGTAGCAGCATTGAGCCATTCAAGTTTGCCGCATGCATTTCAGGTTGGAACGAACAATGTAGAATGATGTTTCTTCTTGTACCTTCTTCACTCAAACTAGGCAGAAGCAGAATGAGCCAAAATACTATTCATTGTTAACATTTAATTACAATATTGAACTATTTGTTTTATTAAAAATTAAATTCAAATATACGAAAATATAAATCATACTTAAAATATCTTTGTTGATTAAGTTACAAACAAAATAAGTAATATTTGTGCTTTCTTGAATGATTTGTTGTGCTTTCTTGAGGCTCATAAAAAAACAGGAATGGCAGTAGCATTGAGCCGGAAAGTTTGCCGCATGCATTTCAGGTTGGAACGAATAATGTAGAATGATGTTGTTTCCTCAAAAAAAAATGTAGAATGATGTTTCTTCTTGTACCTTTTTCACTCCAACTAGGCAGAATGTGCGCTATTCTTTGGATCCAAATTTATATTCACTGTTAACATTTTATTTCAATATTGAACTATTCGACTTCTTAAAAATTAATTTTAAATATACGAATACATAAATCATACTTAAAAATCTTTGTTGATTAAGTTACAAACAAAATAAGTAATATTTTTATAATTTTTCGAATAAGACAATGGTTAAATGTTGTGAGAAATATATCAAATGTTGAATAGTAATTTGTAATGAAGATATTAGTTTAGTGAAAACTGCACTGGAGAGTCCGTTGGAAGGATTAGAGCTTCAGAAGTTTCATGGAAGATAGAAGGTTACATGATACTCTCTATTATAGAACATTTTGTTTTTCTACATATATATAAATTTTACTATCTCTTTATATATCTGAAATTATCTATAATTTGGAATGAAGGGAATAATGTCTAGGATTGGTACAGCTCAGATGAGAGAGAAGTTGTGCATCATTTGAATTTCGTAGGATGTCAAATTGATATATGACCCGGTCGTTCAGATAATGTACAAGTACTAGTATATAGACTGCAGGTGGCGCTGGAGTTCATTTTTTGCTGGGCCGAGGACATAACTTAACCCTGTTGGCAGGCGCGGGTGTCGAGGTGTTTACATGGGCCAGCCTATGATCAGCCCAGTTGGGCATCAACTGGTTTTCCTTCTTGTTCTTGATCAATATTCTAACAAAAACCAAATCCGAAAGCCGAAAAACATATTGTGATTTTTAACAAAAACAAAATACGTGACCAAGTGAGATTTATTTTTCGTTATGCCCAAACATGTCAGCGAACGGGTACCGAGGATTAGAGAGAGAGTATCGGTGATATCGGCATATCGCTGCCTGCCACGGATGTTTACTTGAGTCAACTACGTGCCAACGGTTATTAACATTAACATGATGAAAAACTTCAGAAAGATACTCAATACAAACGGTTCAAATGATGATAACGGATGGATGCAACACATAATACAGATGGAGAAATATGACTGCGACCTTAACAAATCAAAAACGGTCTAAACATATTAAAACCATCATCGTTAAGGAGGGATGATTAAAAAACTGCCGACCGTCAAACTGTTATCGGTGATATCCTTACGCCTATTAGAATAATTTATAAACATACAGAAGTCAATGTAGCTTTTACTAATCATCACTGCTGGTAGTTTACCTCACACACATTAGCAGTTTAGCGCATACATTACTACTTACAATAATATAACTAGGGAAATAACATATAGCTGAAGTAAATTCAGAAATAGAAAAGGCAAAAGAGGAATCCTTCCTCAGCTCCAATCCTTCGCCTGCTCTGTTCCTGCGCCTATGTCACGTTAGCTTGTTCAGTTCTATTGAAATGCCTCGTTTCAGTAGGCACGAACATTTGCTAATGATTTAGCCTAATTCAGTTGTTAAACTGCACTGGTTTGCTAAAATGTCTAGTCAACTGAAGTCTCTGTCCACTCTCTTTTCGGAGCTTTTCTGTGTTCTCTCTACTACTATGTTTAATCATTGAGTACATGCAACTTCATGCACACAGAAACTGAAAGCAAAGTTCAAGTTTGCTATTTCCAAGTTAAAACCATGCACAAACCGTACCGTTGGGTTCGTCTGTAGCGTGCGTCATCATACACACAACGCGAATAGGTTGGTTGGTTCAAGGGCTCGCGGGCCAGACGGCCAGTGGGCCACCGCCTTCCCCGCTCCGCTCCGGTGGCCAGCGGCCTCTTTTTGCAGGCCTCTAGCTAGGTAGACATGGCCACATGGGGACTCATTCTCAAAAAAAAAAAGACATGGGGACTTTTTTTTGTCTTTTTGCGCAACAAAGACACGTGCCCGCCCAGCCGTAAGCAGGGGACACGGACACCACCTGCTTGCCACCTGCAGGGACGCGACGGCGTGAACGATGCACGTTCATGAGCTCCCGGCCGCAAACGAAAAGTAACAATGTGATCCTGACTGCAGTGGACCAATCTTATTCTGTAAACATTGTTCTACCATGACTTAATTAGACTTACAAAAATTCGTCTCGTCGTGTACATCAAAATCATGTAACTAGTTTTTTTTATTTACTCACGTTTATTACTTCATATATGAAGAGAGAGATTTAATATGATTTAATGTGATAGGTGAATAGTGAAGTTTGAAAAGAGAAAGTTCGGGAACTAAACAGAGCCATAGTTTTTTAGCGCAAGAAACACTATGCTAGTAATTCTCCTGTTTTAAATTATAGTTCGTTTAACTTTTTTTCTTTAATTTGACTACTGGTCTTATTCAAAAGAATTATATAAATATAATCAAATTTAAGATATTTTTAAAGATTTTTTTATTAATAAATCAAGCCATCATAAAATATATAATAATTTGTACAAAATTTTGAATATAATGAACGGTTAAATAGAGTAAAAAATTAAAATGAACAATAATTGAAACGGATAGATGGAGTATTTCACTCAAGCAAAACCAGAAAAGACGTGCGCCCTCGAGCATGAGGTATCCAACTCAGTTTATAATTTTTTTTTCCGTGCCCGATAAGGTATAAGCCAAATTTCTGCGTCTTATATGTGTTGTAACGGGGATGCTCTTTCTTTCCGCTAGAGCAACGTCCTTCGTTCTCCCTTAGTTTTTTTCTGCACTCTTTCCCTTCACGTAGTTGTTTTTTTCCGGCCACATCATTTATTCTTTAAAGGCCGAAGTCAGCTTTATAAATAAAATAAAAGGAAATATTAAAATTATCAATTTACAATAAAGCACACACCGCTAAAAAAACAGCGATCAACATATACGTAACATGACCCTCCAGGCCACGCGTCAGATAGGCAAAGACTACTCAAGACGAACAAACTAAAGGGCCATAGGCCCATTACAACATCGGTCGGACCCGACCTCCCACGGGGCTTAAAACTCCACCACCAAACGGCTACAGGAAGACCTCCAAACAAAGCCTTCAGAAAGGCAAAGGCGCAACGGCGCCAGCATTAGGTTTTCAACACGGAGAGCTTCCACGAGCCGCCGCCGAACGAGACCCTGCAGACGACGCCCTCAAGAGGCAAAGCAAGCGGCGTTGTCCAACCCAGCAGCCGGATCAAAGCATACACTTGAGGACCTCCACCAGACGACCCACGAACGCCAATACCAGTCCCACTCGTTTCCATCCACCGTCCACCATCGCAGCCGTCGAAGCTCACTACTAGATTCCATATGCACCCCGAACAGCAACACTCGACCCTTCGGGAAGGTTTGGCACCCTTGATAGCCCCAAACCTCCTGTCGTCCCCTCAATGAGACGGCACCGTGCCTCCAAAGGTGAGATCGAAACCATGAACCCAGCGTCGGGGACTTGACGGCGCTACGGGAGATGCTACGTCGGCGAAGCGAGAACCGAAGGCGGCGCCACTGGCCATGATGAAGTTCCAGGCATACGCGCTTCCCTTCCCTCGACACCACGCAGCCCAGAGGCTGGGTAGCCGCGGGGGACGGGGTGTCCCCCCCACCACCACCGTAGAGGGCCGGAGCCAGCCCGGACGCGCCACCACCGACGGCCACCAGCCGCCCGCCGGGAACGCCGGAGGGGCGAGAGGCCATGCGGACCGGATCCCAGGGCGAGGGACAGCACCTCCCCAGATCCGGCCATGCGCCGCCGCCGTGGCCCACACCAGCTGCGGCGCAGGAACGCCGGCTAGCCGGGGAGGGGGGACCAAATCTGGGGCCATCCCCCGGATCCGGCCGCCCCCGGCGAAGGCGGCGACCAGGCGACGTCACCGGCCATCCAAAACGCCGACAACCCGCCTGCTAGAAGCTCGCCGACGAGGCATCCCACGCCGCCGGAGCTCGATCGAGGAAGCACGCGATGAAGGAGAGAGAGGGGGGAGGGCTCCATTGCCACCATCATGCGGCCGCGCAGCGGCGACCATCTCCGACAGTGGCGGGGGCGAGCGGAAGGGGCGGCGAGCTAGGTGAACGGCGGCGGGGGAGCGGGTTCCGCCCGCGCCGCTCTCGAGAGGAGACCGATCGGCCTTCTCCCGAAGCGGTTTTCGCGTCTAATTAGATCAGATTCCATAGCTCGCCCACGTCATTTATCCGCAACTTTTTTTACAGGTATCTTGTTTCATCATGTAGTTGTTGTCCCGCTAGAGGTGGGATCGTTTTTTTCGCATTTTTTTTGGAAAATGTACTAAAGAATATCACATTATATATTTCCTGCGTAGATCTACTCATTTGAAGTCCAACACAATTTGATTTTCTATTTTATAATTTTTCTGTGATTTATTATGATTTTTCAAAACTGCATGCTTCAAGGGATGGTTTGTCCGGTTTTAGAAAGTTAAGGGGGTAAAAAATCTATTTTCATAGGTTGGGGGTGATGTGTTCCACCTCTCATAGGTTGCGGGGTGAAGTAGACTTTTTCTAATATTTGCTTCCCTTATGTTTTTGCTTTGTAAACGCCCTAAAATAATCATCTTAGCCTCTGAACACATTACACAACACAATTTTTTTTATTCAGTCAAACAACATTGCATGTATAGTTTCACATGAGTTTTACTGCCGCATTAAGTGACATGCCACAATATATTAAGTGTCAAATATATATGCAAAGCAAATGTTTTGAATGTCAAATGTGTCAATACATCAAATTTCTCCTCTTCTATAATAACACATGTAATGCGTTCTTTACATTCGATGCACGTATGCTCAGAATTTAACACTAACTAATTAAGCTCTGTACGTCATAATTTTATTTTTCATTACGTTCCATGCACAGATACTCAGAATTTATAATTCACAGAAGAACTCTGTAATTCATAGCTTTATTTCCTTTTTATGTATCAAACATATATTGTTTTAAAAAGAAATAGAAGAGTGGTCCCGCCTCAAGCGAACAGATACATTGATAGATGCACATTAACTAAACTCAGGAAAATGGAAGGGTACGCCCCCCAGGCCCCACTGTCCACCTCGTCCCGAAACCGGAAAGCTGCGTTCGACGGCGAAACCGCCCCCTCCGTTAAGAAAGAGGCAACCACACACACAGAGAGACCGGCCGACCCGACCGACGCCCGCGCCCACCAACCAAACCAAACCCCACCCACAGAAACGGCATGAGGAAAACCACAAGCGGGCGGCCACCGCGGCGCGAGCCTGAGACCGGAACTGGACTCACTCACGCTCACGGTCGCGGGTCGCTCTCGCCGTCTGCGACCTGTGCTGACGAAGGAAACCAACAGCGAGAGCGAGCGCGCGCCTCACCAAACCGCCGGCGCCGCGGGCCGCGTCCTGCTGCTGCCGTCTGCAAGCGCACGCCCTCCAACTCTGCACTGCACCCCTCGCTCTTATCCCCCACCACCACCCCGGCCCCGCCTCTGCATACAAGAAAGCGACCACCACTGCGCTGCGCTGCGCTGCACCACTCCGAGAGAGAGTCAACACAGAGCGCTGTGGCGAACTGGTGAAAGAGTGACGGGGAATCAATCATCTGCCCCTGAGCAGAGTTGTTGAAGCAGAGGAAGAAGAGAAGAGGGAGAGGATCGAGATGAACGCCGACTTCGGCGCGCCCAAGGAGCTCGCGGGGGGCCTGCAGCAGCGCAGGGCCCTCTACCAGCCCCGCCTCCCGCCATGCCTCCAGGTGATTCATTCATTCCGCTGATGCATCCCATGCCTGCGATCCGTCCGTCCGTCTCACTCTGTCTCTGTCTCTGCCTTTGTCTCTGCTTTTCCTTTCCCCCTGTCCACGGATTGATGCGATTGATTTCGACTGCAACCGGCACCTGAATTTACCTTGCAGTTGGGGGTTTATGGCGGGTTTCATGATTTCTTTGTTATCCGAGGCCGGAGAGGGATCGATTCCGACGAGTTCTGACCGGATTCCCGGCAAATTCCTTTCCTGTTTCCTCCTGCAGGGGCCGACGGTGAAGGCGGAGTACGGCGACGCCACCACCACCATCGACCCCAGCTGCGCGGGCGTCGTCGCGCAGGCCTTCCCCAACACCTACGGCCAGCCGCTCGTCAGCTTCGTCGTGCCGCCCGCCGCCGACGCAGCCGCCGCGGAGGACCGGCCCCCGATCAGGTCCGCCTCGGGACGCCCCTCGGTTTCATCACGCGCGCGACGAGATCGCGCCCTGAATTTGGTTGCCGCTTCCTGTGTGTGTGCGCAGGGTGGGCGTGGTGTTCTCCGGGAGGCAGTCGCCGGGAGGGCACAACGTCGTCTGGGGGCTCCATGACGCCGTCAAAGCGTACAATCCTCACAGCGTGCTCTACGGATTCGTTGGTAACCAAAATCACCCCAGTTTATTTTTTGAAATGATCAGTTACTTATAGAGTGTACTTTTCCCTTCAGAGTTTTTGTCCTTTCTGAGATCTTGTGCTTCTTGTAGGTGGCACGGAGGGGCTGTTTGCGAACAAGGCACTTGAGATCACCGACGATGTTCTTGCTTCCTACAAGAACCAGGGTTGGTACAGCACACTTGCTGAGCCCTGATTCTGGGCGTGTTCCTGTTATCATCAGTACTGACACATGGTCTGTTTCCTTTTGCGAAGGTGGTTTCGATTTGCTGGGTAGGAGTATTGATCAGATCCGTACAACTAAGCAAGTCAGCTCTGCAATGGCAACATGCCGCAGCCTGAACTTGGATGGGCTGGTCGTCATTGGAGGTGTGAATTACCAGAAGCTGATTAGATTTCTCACCAAAAGCCACTAAAAATGGCTCTCATCTTTCTTTTGGTTTATTTACACACAGAAGCAGTGATTGTTCGTTTCCAAGACAATGACATAATTTGAGCATTCCCTTACCGGTCATCACTCAGTATATAGTGTGCAAACTATTTTGAGTTCAATAGCTCTGTTATGCTGTGACTTGCTGTCAAAAGTCAAAACATAATTTAAATTGTAGTACTTACCATATACTTTCTCTTAATACAAGTAAACATTTCATCCTTTGTACATTGCTCTTGCTTGGTCTCCAGGTGTGACCTCCAATTCAGATGCTGCACAGCTTGCGGAGACCCTTATCCAGAATAACTGTAAGACCAAGGTACAACTATGTGTTAGTCTAAACTGTAATTTTAAATGATCATATTCTTCAAGTATGACAGAAATTTAAGAAGACAAAGCCTCCATTAAACAGGTTGTTGGTGTGCCGGTTTCGTTGAATGGTGATCTCAAGAACCAGTTTGTTGAAACAACCGTTGGATTTGATACAGTGTGCAAGGTAAAACAACATAGTCTGGTTGAGATTTTGCAAAATATGTTGACCCTGAAGGGACTTGAAAAAAAAATGATGTGCCACTGTCAATCTCTCGCTAATGTCACTTCTGTGTGGTAACTACTTTTTCAGGTAAATTCACAGCTCGTGAGCAATGTTTGCCTCGATGCAATCTCAGCTGGAAAGGTAATATCCTATCATTGATTCGGATTAATGATGAAGCAGACTGCAATCATTATTGCCATTAAGAACCACGGACTGATGTGTTTTCTTCCTATCAGTACTATTACTTCGTTCGTTTGATGGGACGAAAAGCATCTCATGTTGCCTTCGAATGTGCACTTCAGTCACACCCAAACATGGTATGATTCGATCAATTTCATGTCCAAAATTCTCTACTGTAAGTGAAGAAAGAGCATCATTTTTTTAATTACTCATTGCAGCTCATCTTAGGAGAGGAAGTGGCATTGTCAAAACTCACTCTGATGGAAGTTATAAACAAGATATGTGATGGAGTACAAGCAAGGGCAGAATTAGGTTTGTACGGTTCTTTGATTGTTGTGCTGCACAAATTAGTAGGAAAAAAGCTTGTTGCTTTGGTTGATGTCAAATTTGTAGGTTTCTTAGTCATCCAAAGTATCAGGATATTGTAATAAATCGTAAATTAAAAGAGTGGCTATCCATCTTCAGGGAAATACCATGGTGTGCTAGTTATTCCAGAAGGACTGATAGAAAGCATTCCAGAAATGTATGCTCTTATTCAGGTATGTGTAGTCTATCTTCAGGGAAATAACTGATACAATAAATAACATTCATTCTGTTCCATCATATCATTTTCTGTTCAAATAATCCAGGAAATTAGTATCCTTCACAACAACAATGTTCCTGTGGCTGAGATTCCATCACAACTGTCTCCATGGGCAGCTGCTCTGTTCCAGTTCTTGCCACCCTTCATCAGAAGAGAGGTCCTGCATTGCTAGCAAAGTTGGATTTTCTAAATATTTATGACATTAATATAAACTAAAGACTAACTAATTGTAATATTTCATTCAGCTGCTCCTCCACCAAGAATCAGATAACTCTGCGCAATTGTCTCAGGTTTGTGATCCTGAATGCTCAACTAACTACTCGTCAAAACCTATTTAATGCAACTATTGGTGTTGTAATGTCCTTTCATGTTCAGATTGACACGGAGCAACTGTTAGCTCATTTAGTGGAAGCAGAAATGATAAAGAGAACAGTAAGTTCTGTTGCTGTCACTGTTTCTTTTTTTTTCATCTATGAATCTATCCATACTGATAGGAGATGTTTGTTTTCAGAAAGAAGGAAGATACAAGGGAAAGAAGTTCAGTTCTGTCTGTCATTTCTTTGGATATCAGGCTCGGGGGTCTATACCGTCAAACTTTGACTGTGACTATGCTTATGTGAGTATATAATGCATTAACACTGTATTTTTGAAAAATGAATGTCCTGATTCTTATGGCAATCCTGATAACATTGAACATTTTAGGCTCTTGGACGTATCTCCCTTCATCTTATCACAAATGGATTGACTGGGTACATGGCAACTGTGGCTAATCTGAAGGACCCTGTAGACAAATGGAGATGTGCTGGTGCTCCTTTAACTGTAAGATTACCACTGGAAGATGCATTTAACATCAGATGCTGAAAGATTACTATCTATTTAGATGCTCATTACTGACCTAGTTGCACAATTTGTTGTCACACCCAGGCAATGATGAGTGTCAAGCGACATTTACGTGGCCCTGGAGCAATTCCTATAGGAAAGCCTTCTATCCATCCTTCTCCGATTGACCTGAAAGGGAAGGCTTATGAGTAAGTCTCACTGCTCAGAGCTGAATACCCTTCCTGCTCTTCCGATTACTCGAGAAAAGAATGCAATGTCACAGCAAGGTGAACTGAATTACTATTTTGTTCAATATTGCATCATTCAGGTTGCTGCGAGAGAAGGCTTCAAGCTTCCTCCTGGACGACTTCTACAGGACTCCAGGTGGCATTCAGTTCGAAGAGCCTGGTTCTGATGCAAAGCCCATCACACTGACCATCGAGAACCAGGACTACATGGGCGATATTGAGATACTGAAAGAGTGTCTCGGCAAGGTTGAGACCTCAAACCCTTTCATCTGCCTTGAGTTTCAGATAAAAACCTTTCCAGTTAAGAAGCAGGTCTCTAACATTGACATGCCCACTGATGATGTGCTTCCAGGTGAGGACCATGGTGAAGCCGGGGTGCTCCCGGGAGATCCTCAAGGCCGCGATCAGTTCCATGCTGTCGGTGACGGACGTGCTGACAGTGATGTCCCACCCCCTCAACGCCGAGCTGCCTCTCTACCATTTCAAGTGAGCCTGGGCGTTAGCCTGCCTGCGTCTGGGGTTGTTGTAGAGTGATTCCAGTTTTGTAACAACAGCAGATTCTGGTTCTTGGGCTGCCGATATTCGGTAGCTTTCCTTGTTTTGTTCTACTTTTGAGTGAGAAGCACTTCGTGCTCATGCAAATAAACACTGAAACTGTAGTTACTGCTGGATTGGAAAGATGCAGGTTTTCAACCTTGGTTGCCTGATAGTTTATAGTGCAAAATCCATTTGATCGAGTCTTGGTTATTTTTTGGGAATTGAAGTGCTAAATGCTGCTGGGCGCTTGCCTTGGAAGTTACTGCTTCGTAATACTTATAGGTTCCCATGGAAGAAAGATGCATGGATCGAAGGGGATCTACCACTTCCAATACTGGAGTCGGTTATAGAATCACGTATTCTTAGTTGGATTGGAGACAACTGAGATTGCAGACACTATCTGATGTAGTGATTAAAACAATGCAACAGGCATGGGGACTCCTTTCAGGCATGGAACTACAATTTCAAAGTGTACTTGCTCTGAAAAAGGAAAAAGGGAAGTCCCATGGTCCGCTCATGAACTTATGCTGGAGCTGAAAAACGATCAATGATTGTAGAAGAATTGTTGTTCTCATGTACAGCTTTTGCTATAGGTTGATTTTACCGTCTAATTTGTCTTATGTTTCAGTGAAGTCGGAGAGGAAGAGAATAAAACATGCCTAATAATCTTCCCGACATGATCTTATACGGAGACACACGGGAATCTATCACTAGGAAAAGTAAACCGTTCCCGGTAAAATTTCCTGAAATGCTCTTAGGGCATTTTCACTGAGAGTTTCATCATTATTAAATATGGTGACATGTCAGTGTTTTTGATGATGTAGCAAAGAATCAATGAAGAGAGATGAAATGAGTTTTATGGTGATGAAATTCTATGTGCATTGTTTTCAAGAGTCTTTGTCTTATATGTAATCTTGAAAACAATAAATAATGAAACTTTGCATTGAGAGTGGGGTATTTTAACTACGAATTAAATGTATTTTACTTATGTGATGTCCTTAAAAATATAAATATGAAATGTCCATCGAGAATGACCTTATATGTAATATTTTTTCAACTGCACTTCCCACCGTAGATGCTCCGAGTTCAGACGACGGCTTCATTCTGTAGTGAGGCTACGGGGTGCCTTCATTTTTCGGATTGGCAAGGTAAAGTGGGTAATCAGAACATGATAAGACGGCTCATCATGCACGGTAAGTAGCTCCTCGCCTCAGATCAACAGCAGCAACGCATGATAATAAATTGATAATTACACAACATCAAAGAAGTATCCCAAATTTTGATTCCCACAACATATGCAGAACATTTGCCGCTACGACATTATATCCTACAATATTAAAGGCAACAAAAGAAAAGAGAAAAATCAAAGAGAGTGCCTTGAATGGCACTTCTTTTATTGTTTCCAATATGAACCAGGGCCGATGATCATCGATGACATTCAGGCGCATTTCACACATGTACCTGCAGCACAACACAGAAACGGATCTTGTGAACAGGCAAGCTTGCAATTTCCAGCAAAGGTGCAGCATTTGCTACCTATTTAGTTTACTGTTCATAGTTTTTGTAGGGAAGGCTTTACTGACAGCAGCGTGTTTGGGAACAGCGGGATAACTTACTTCATATAACTGTTCCGCTAGGGAGTAAAGCATCCTTGATCACAGTGACGATTCCACCTTTGATGAAGTACCCATCTGTCTCCCTTGCAGCTTCCTGAACATTGTCCACATTGATTATCTACAAAATCAACAAGGCATGTGAGAACAATAAATGCCAAAGAATATGTGGGGTAAGAAAGCCAATGTAATGCAATGTTACTGTTTAATCATACGAATCACAAGTTCATAACTCTTCTGTTCACGACAAGTTAAAAATATCTAACAACAACAGGTCTGTCAAACAATGGCAATATCAGAGCAGGGAAAGAACAGGATTGGGAATGGCAGGTGTTTCTGCACAGAACTTGAATGGCATATGCATGACCAGTACTGCAAAGCAAAGATTTATATGTCTACATTTTCAGATTTTTTTATTCATATTTTTCTAAAAAAACAATATATGACTTCTTGACAGCTTTACCTTTTGGAACTCAGAACTTCAACTTGATTATCTTACCTCAGTTAAATACAGGTAAAGGGGTAAAATGATTTTTTTTTGCAGGCAAATTTAAGTGTACAGTCATAATTATATAAGCTATTTTCCATGCAAAATGATGAAATAGCATGCAAATGTATTCACACTTTGAAATCAATGTTCTTTTTTTAAAAAATGAATGCAGAAATTGACAGGAGAAAAACGATATATCAAGTTTATATTATGTAACATCCCAAGAAAAAGTAGAGACCGATAGATTAGTAAACGCAAGAATATCAGTTTGGAATACCTTCACATTATCTCCAATTCGAGCATTCTTGTCAATGATTGCTCTTCTGATGTGTGAATTTTTCCCAATACCAATGGGAATGCCACCTTTTTCAGCAAGGAGTTTCTTGTCAGATTCGGTCTGGACAAAAGAAACACCAAGGTTTCAGTTCTCTTATTGCTCTGACAGCAGCATACGCTTACATTTGTATATATTTTACCTCATAGTAGTCAGCACCCATAAGTAAAGTGTCCTCTATGATAGCACCTTCAGCTATGCAAGATCGGAGTCCAACTACAGAATGGTGTATCTTGCAATTCTACATGCATAAAAATCAAGACAAAGGATTTGGTAAGTGAAGTATGAGGAATTACATTTGGAGGAAATATAGAAGGCATATAGAAAGGTATGAAAATATACCGCAGTAAACAAAACACTACTTACTTTAATAACACAACCTTCACCAATAACACTGTCTGTCACATCAGCATCAAGAACCTTCGAAGGTGGCAGGTGTCGAGGTTGTGTATAAATTGGAGCAGAACGGTCATAGAAGCTGCATTCAGATTGAAGGCAAACACTAAATCAGAGTAGGCTAATTGAAATTGTAAGACTTGAAATGCATGCAGCTTTGTATCTTCAACTGCAGAACAGTGAGAAGAGAAAGCATACCTGAAATCCGGTACTGGCTTCTTGGTTATTCCCAAGTTTGCATTATAAAATGCCTCAATGGTACCAATATCTTCCCAGTAACCATCATACAGATAAGCTTGCACCTGAAGATAACAACAGCAGAGCTTAAGTTATGTTCTAAAAGGCACCAAGCCGCCAAGCCTGCCTAGGAGCTAGGTACCACCCTATTGCATAGCACCTAATTGCTCCGTAGATCTCCTAATTGATGACCAGGCATTAGGCACCAGCCCCACCAGCCTAGCATTTAGCGCTTTCTAACACACTGCTCTTAAGCAACACCTAATGCACATAAAACTACAAATATGCACTCCAATGTAAGTGTCTACATAATATCATGCTGCTTCAGAAAAAGAAATGTCGAGGTATCAACTTTGGCATAATGGCATTTCTGTGAAAGAACATCAAATGGTATAATAATACTTTTTAAAAAAAAGGCATCAGTAAACTGAACAAAACAAACAGCTAAAGATTCAATGATCTTTCCATACCCTCTTTCCAATGCTTGTTGCACCTGGAATAACCTCGCTTCCAAAATCATTGGCTCCAGGAAATTGTTCCCGCAGGAGCTGAAGCATTACATCTTTGCTAAAAACATAGATACCCATGCTAGCAATATAAGGCATTTCCTTTGCCCTTACATCATCAAGGCCAAGTATGGTGGTATCAACCTACATCAATCAGGAATGGTGTGAAGACAATTTAAAGAAGAACACTTTAGGTGTACTAAATGATTGTCCACAAGTAAGCTAGAAATGAAAGGCGCATCATGTGTACCATCATTGCTTTCAACTGATCTCCTTTCGGTTTCTCAGCAAATTCAATAATCCTCCCTTCTTCGTCAATTTTCATAAGTCCAAACGCAGTTGCACGTTCCTCGTCCATCGGTAGGGCAGCAACAGTAATATCAGCATCTGTTTCTCTGTGTGCCTGAATAAACTTTTCATAGTCCATCCGGTACAGGTGATCACCAGCAAGAATCAGAAATTCCATCACATTATGCTCCTCAAATAGCCATAAGTACTGCCTTACAGCATCTGCAGTACCCTGAGAGAAAAAAATATATATAAAGGGAAATCAGTACTCAACATAAGTTAGTGAAGGACTCTTAACAAAATTTTCCACATAAGCATGCATTTCCTTTGGGCCATGATAGTACACTTCAAACTCATGTTTACAAGACAATTGGAATGAACATTTTTATCAGATGGTTGCAAATTTGATGTAAGGCAAAGGGAGAATATGAAATGTGGAAAACGAGTGGTATTAAATGTACTACTTATTTTAGGGAAAGAAACATCATTGTGTATCTACACATGTTGGCGTTTACTATTTGGGACAATTGTCAAGCAAACTTAGGCATATAAAGTTGAGAAGATATATTTTCACCAACTGCATAGTCATATCAACAATAACCCATTATTTCATATACCCTATGAAATTCAGTGCAGAATGAACAGATCAGCATCCTCTTGTTTCTCTCTAAATTCAGTCTCAGAATAAAGTAGAATGCCAGGTATTAGAAACTTCTGACATGCATGCTATTAAAATGGAAGATTTCACATTAGGGAAAATCAGAGAGCACACGACAATAGTAGGGATACCTGGAACCAGTTTGGATTGTCTGGGCTCTGCTGCGCAGCCAAGACTTCAACAAATCCTTCATTCTTGTAGCCTCCAATGTTGCTCCCATAGGCTCTTGAGATGTGACGGTTCAGAGAAGCGGAGTTGAACTGTGTCAGCACATAGATCTTTGAAATATTGCTGTTGAGACAATTGCTGACGGGGATATCAATAAGCCTGTAGTTGGCACCCAATGGCACTGCAGGCTTGGCACGCTTCTTTGTCAGGGGGTACAATCTAGTCCCTGCCCCACCTCCGAGGATGATTCCAAGAACACTCTGAACCAACGAATGTGTGTTAGTTGCATACAGGCAAATCAACTAAAAAATAGTAAACTTGTGAGTAATGACAGGACAGATCTGAAACTCATTTTTTTAGCACTCTCCACAGAAACCACTAGAGGATCATGACAAATACTCCTAAACCATTATAATCTCTTAATCAGACCCAGAATCTAATGCCTTGTGAGAACAAAAAATACGATTGAAGTAGAAAGAATGATCCAATAACCCAACCACCGGCCATGACAACATCATGATCAATTTCTTATTGGCTACAAGCAATAGCTAATCAACCACATGAACCTCAGAAAACTGACTAGCATCCTAAAATGGCCACATTCATCTGTACCTAGTACATACAAATAAAAAATCGGCAACCACGAAAACGTGCACATGAGAAATTGAGAACACAAGACGACAGTCCCAGCCGCCGATTTGCGCATCTAGATCAGAACCGTGTGAACGAATAAAAAAACAATCTTTCGCGCGCGCGTCCCAATTTCCCATCAGGAACGGGAAATGCGCCTCCGAGGCGCGACGAACGGATCAGAAGGACGCGAGAGACGGCCAGGCGCGCCAACAGAGACGCCGCATTCCCCGTTTAAGAAGTGGGGCCGTACCGTGCTGGCGTCGGGGTCGAGGCAGGTTTGTGAACTTTTGGAGTCGGAAACGGCGCGCGGGGAGAAGACGAACGGCCGCCGCCTCGCCGCGGCCGTCGAGACGGGCGCCCCGCGGCCGCGACGGCCGTGGCGCGGCTGCGCGCGGAGGAGGCGGAGCGAGGAGTCGCCGGAGGTGGACGGGGAGGGCGCGGGCGCGTGGCGGCGCGCGGGGGCCAGGGTCATGGACGACGGGGAGGCCATGGTGGCCATCGCCATTGCTCCTGCGGCGAGGAAGGACGAGGGAGGGAGGCAGTCGCCCGAGCGGCGGAGCTCACGGGGAGCCTGTGGCCTGGCGAGGGATCGGGGAGTGAGGCCACACACTGACAGATGCTTTTGATAGGCAGTGGCGGCGAGACTGCTCGTGTGGCTGTGCGATTTTAAATTTTTTGAATTTCTTTTTTTTTTCCTGGAGAGAGAGTAGACTGTCTGCACTGTACAGGTGACAACTTCTAGAACGGCCTTGGATCTTGATGTCTAATTGTGGCAAATAATCTTGGCGGACATAGGGTGACAAGGGGATTCTAGCTATGCTGCCAACTAATTGATGCTTTGATGGCCATGTAAGAAAAAAAGGAAATTATGTACTGACATATGAAAAATTGAAAACCTTAATGGGGATATGAGTTTCTAAGATGATAAGGTGATATAAAACTATTCGGAAAAAATTGCGGTAGACACATTAGGATTTCTGTGAAAATTGGCTATTTTTTATCATCACCATCCGACTACTATAATAACAAAACTACATCCAAAAAGTTATCCCAAGAATGTACCAATATATTAAATATAGAGATAAATAAACTTACATCATTGGCATTAGGATTGAGGTTTTTATGCTTGGATGCGGAATCAACAGCAGCGGTTTTGTCACGCATGGAAATTTGTTGCTCGGTGGTAGAATTGGAGGGTGAAGGGAAGGCTTTGGATGCCAAAGCCACATCCATGGTTGTGATAAAAAGGACTAAGAGATCTAAGGAGAATACGAATGAAAATTGTAATTATGTTTTGTGTATTCATTGAGGTATCTGTTCTATTTATAGTCGATGATAGATTGTCAGCTCATGCATACAAGATGGCATTTCTTTGCTTGACGAAAGAAGTTTGTTTATTCATAGTTGTAACAAGCTGTAGGATTTGTTCGTATGTATAATTAACTTTAGAGAAAAGGCTCACACTATGGGCTCCAAAGCATTAAGCTTTTGTCATAATAGGTGCACCTCTTTGGCTTCTACAATGCGCAACATTATTTCTTAACGTAAAGAAATAAGTTCATTTCAAAAGTGTTGCATATCACACAAGTTAGTTCTAAAGTGTATTTTAGCCTACAATATGACAATGGAAAATGATGTTTTGCTGTATTCGACCATGAGTTTGTAGCCGTACACTCCTTGGTAAAAACAAGGACAAACCGTAAGCTTTGTCGCGACATTGTGATAGAAGACATAAATAACGTGCAAGACGCAACAAACAATGCATGAATGTTGATAAGCAACATATACCGTAAATATGTTTTTTTGGTTAGGCTTGACACTTTCCTCATGCAATTTAAAAGTAGTTTGTACTTTACATGCTAAAAGACTGAAGCCATAATAAATCATTATATGGCATATAATTATGTAAATTTTAAAATAGTAAATAATAATATATCAAGCAGATCACATGATAAAAGAGAAGTAGTACAAGACTATTTTTAGCTCTTGGTTGTAAATCAATATCTGTCGGTCCCTCCATGTATAATGCTTCTAATATAACAACTTAACGAGAGATGAATGCAAGCAAAAAGAAGTATGTTTTTTTCACAAGACACATCATGATAAGAGTTACTACAAACTTTCAAAAACACCTAACTTTGTGTAATTTACTATGAAATTATAGATAATATTTATTAGAGGATGATATGAAACAACTGAGACCAACATGTATTGTACATACTTAAAATCTTTTTTATTATATAGTACATCAAATCATATGCATTGTTAACACTACTTTTTAGGTCCGTATCTTCTCAACTTTTGTCAGCCTCAAGCCTTTTTAGATAGGCTGTGTGCGGACCGGGGGCGCCTACCATATTTCACCGTTTGTTGGATCCGATGGGAGCCGACGAGAAGGACGCGCATGTGGCCCCAGTACTTGCACGGCTCACGTGTCAAAAGGGATACAGACGTGGCACGCCACCACTTGCGGAGCCGTGGAATCGTAGATTTGCTGTCCCTCGTGAGCGACGCACGGGCTGGAGGCTGCAACCGCGCCGAGGGCCGGACAAAGAGACTTGGACGGACGGTAGAGAGCCGCCGAGACACTGCACCAGACGCTGCCGCCTGTTGTTGGTTCGCTTAGCCCAGGAATATGCCAATCGCGCTAAATGATCCCAGCATTGATCTTGGATTTTATTGCAGTTGCAGCTAGCCATGTACAAGGCTACACTACGCCTGAGCCGGGACCAAGCTCGAATTGCGTGTAGCTCCATTTTCGGGATGCAGCTTCCACGTAGGGTCGGTTTCGTATGATTATTATTGTTTTATTTTATTTCGTTTTGGCAGGGATAGTGTAATTTTCACGTGAAACAGAAAGAAAAAAAATCTTGTTCTTCAAGCAAGTCTGCAAAGCAAGCTAAACCACTGCACGTTCGAGTATTTGACAACCATGTCTAATGATATACCATGTTTTTAGAAGAATATTGTATGATGATGCTTTCCTAACCATAAATACAAAACACCATTTGTGGCGACACCTTATTTTTTTTAGACCGCCAACACAAATGCCTCTATTTGTACCGGTGGTTGACACAAGTGATCACCAACACAAGTTTTGGGCGGGTGATTGGCTCAAGTGGCTGCCAGCACAAGTACGAGCATTTGTAAATACAAGCATTTGCGCTAGTGGTCGCTTATTTTGATTTATGTAAAATTCATAGAGCTTGAGGAGATCTAAAATTTTGTAGTTGGTAATTTTTTCGTTCAAAACCGTTTACTAGACCAAATGCTCATTACTATTTCTAAATGTAGTGTTAGAAATGTTTTTTTTATTTTTGAACAACTTACGATATCGACGAGATTTAAAACTTTATAGTTAACAATTTTTTTATTTTGAGATCATTTAGAGTTAAAGACACAATATAAAATTCGAATAAGTGGTATCAAAAGTATATATAGCATCATGTACAACGAGAGTGATGTGTAGGTGAGATGATAATGAAGCACCCGTACAACGAGAAGTCTCAAAGTTTGAACCACAAACATGCCATATGCGTGAAAAATCTTGTGTGAAAATATTTATTTCATTTGAAAAACTAAAAATGGTTGTAATTTATTTGTTCTAGCAAAATAATGCTGGCAAGTGCTAAAACCGCTAGCATAAATGATAAATACATTTTGACCGCTACTCCAAATAGTTTCTGCACCACTGAACCATCAAATATGAAGTTTTAGATGTATCCCTCATTGTTTGTTGGCCTTAAAATACCATTGTATCCTAACTTTACTACCTTCTCTAATTGCAATTTAACAACGGAAGCAAAATTACCTGCATTTTGGTGGTATATGATTTTATATATTTGAATTTTTATTTAGGTTGCATTACGGTAAATGTGGTATTCAATTCCTTGATTTATACTTACCCAAATTTACTTCACATACTTTAACATAACACGTAGGTTGCGAACTGAGAGTAGTTTAACTATTAATTTATATGCTAAAATCTTCATTGAATATATTTCAAAATAAAAAAAGTTTATTTTAATAGTATAGGCAATGTTATCGTCGGCTAATCACATCGTCAATTTAAAGACATATTAGCCTCATTTCTAAGAGATGCTCGTAGAGAATCATTTTCAAAATTTTGCCTATGCACTGCGATAAAAAGATGGCTTTTGGAATAGCAAGATTTCTAGTTGTGGTTATGTAATTCATATGTGTGAGTAGACGTGCGAGTATTCCAACACCTCCCCATTTGCATCCCTCCACGCGAATATTTATGCAATTCATAAATATGTCATGAGATACTCCGTACATACATTAGGGCAGTCCCAACCCTCCAACTAGGATGATGTCCATAGCATTAAATAGGGTGACACATAGGACCATTAGCTTATGTGGCGCTGTATTAAATAGGAGAGAGAGGTAAAAGAACAAGACGCCGGGTCTTGCATGAGACCCAGTTTCTACACGAGAACCTATACACAGGACACTACCAAGTTTGGGTTGGGAGATGATAGTGTCTTCATTATAGATAAAAAACAAATACGATTGGTGGGGAAGAGAGATGATGAATTTATTGAAGACCCACACTAAAAATCATGGGTTGAAGAATACAATGTCTAAAGTAGTGTCTTGCTAACATGACATCATGAACACTACCTATGGACATCATGGGTTGGGACTGCCCTTAGCAGCGAGAGCGTGCCTTCATTATTCCAACATCACCTCCCCATCTGCGCGCGACTGCATCCCTCTACGCGAGAGCATCAAAACTCAAGTACCCATGCAGTCTTTTTTGGCTTTAAAGCTCTACACCAGCAAGTCTGCCATGTTCTCTCCTACAGTCTCCTCGTGAGTCATCACATAGCTAAAAGTTTCGAAGGTCTCGGAGTTCTACTGTTCTAGTGAGGGGAAGGGTAAGTATAAGAGAGATCCCCCGTATTTACTAACTTATATTGGCTCAGTATGACTGTATATTTGGGAGGATGTTGGTACAAGTTGAATGACATTCTGGGAAATGAAATTGTGCATAGCCAGGTTGCGACCCTCAAATATTCCACCCTTACGTACATATTTTTGTCAACATTTTCTCTGTCACGAACATTGACTAAATTACTCGCCTATCTGAGAATATTTTCCAATAAGAATATACGTAATAAAATTACAATTCATTTTACATGTTGCAGATATATAGTTTTTCCTACATCTATGCATACCATATACTTAAATATATAGCAAAAACTATATATTTAGAAAAATTAAAATAAATTATAATTTAGAATGAAGAGAGAGAGAGAGAGATAAAAATATAGCGAATGCTAAATTCAAAAAGTGGTATTCGAGAAACATCCAAAACTATGTAATAGTTATGCTCTGTAATGGAAGTCGTTTAGGACAGTGACACGGTCAACAAAGCACACTTTTGACTAATCTATTTTTATAATTTTCATATTTTCAAACTCAACGACTTAAATGTTATTTATTATTTATATTACCAATGTTTGACTCAAACTTTTATCTAGGAAGGAGTATATCGTAACTCCCATCACCAAAATCATGCAAACTTGCTAACTGCCGGTTACTAAATCCTACACTTCCAAAAATTAGTGCGCCAGTAATAAACCGACACCATATTTTTTTTTTTGAGCATCAACCGACACCATAATTGAGTAGCGGCCCTTGCAGCGGTCTTACCAGCACTACACTATAGAGTCCATAGGCGCCGTTAAGTTCCGATTCCAGTTCGCTATTTTTCGGGGCTATTTAATTTGCGGTCGACCGCACGGAGGCCTTCGGACAACCAAAAGTGAAAAGAGCAGCGCGCCGGTCATTCCTTTTTCGAGAAACGCGCCTGCTGCGTGGGATTGAAGCGCGTTTTCGGAACTGCGTCTACCTTCTGGCGCGTCGTTTTTCCAGCCCGCGCGGATTGAAGGCGCGTTTTAGCAAAATCGAAAACAAACTTTTTAATAAAAATTATAAATAAATATTTACGAAAAAGTTTTATAAAAAAATTTAGAAAAAGTTTTAAAAAAATTTTAGAAAAAGTTTTCTAAAAATTCAAAAAAAGGAACAAAAAATAATAAAAGTTTTGAAAACAAAAAGTTTAGAAAGAAAATTTATGAAAAAAAAGTTTAGAAAGAAAAGTTATGAAAAAAGTTTAGGCAAAAAGTTTAGACAGAAAATTATAAAAAAGTTTAGGCAAAAACTTTGAAAGGAAAAAATCAAACGTCAAAAAAGATATAGAAAAAAAAATTGGAAGAAGAGAAAAAATTCAAAAAAAATACTGGGGAAAAGATTATGAACCAAACTATATTTTGAAGAAAAACTTTGAAAGAAAAAAAAATCCAAGGAAAAGTTTCTAGAAAAAGATTTGTGAAAAAAGAAAAATTAAAAGAGAGCGAGCGGCGCCTTCCCGCTCCGACCTAATTGCTGCCGCAGCTTGGGAGCTCGCCGGGGCTGCCGCCGCACCCGTCGTGGAGCTCGCTGAGGCCGCCGCCGCTCCCTCCCTGGACGTCGCTGTGGCCTGCCGAGAGCAGCTTGCCGGGGACCCAAGCTCGCCCCGCCGGTCGAGAGCAGGTCACGAGGGATCTGGCAGAGCTCGCCGTGCAGGTCGAATCAGTCCGCCGGGGATGCGCAAGCTCACCATGCCGGCTGGGAGCGGCTCGCCGGGAACCTGCCTCTCCCTGGAGCTGCCTGTCGGTCTTATCCCTCAGCTGGATCTAGGAGGAGGAAATAGAAAATAGGAAAGGCTGGAGCGACAGGCAAAAGCTACCTGTGTGAACGCTGCAAGCGAACAGCTGCCTTGGGTCCTACCCACGTGTGAGCTCTGCGAGCGTTGGCCGCGGCGCGTGGGTGTTTAGGCTGTAAGCGCCGACCGGAAGTTTGCTTGGGTGCGGTCGACTGTAATTACAACATTGCGCTATTTTTCATTGCCCTCGTATGGTTATCCAGAGCTACTGTGAACCGTTCCAGCAACAACCCAGTAAAGCTGCTTATTACAACATACACTAATAATCGAAACGAAACACCATGAGTGACCTCACCCAGCTTTACCGGATCATATGCACTAAGATCACACAAAAACACTACCCAGTTAGATTCCATACAATCAGTTCTTTCCACAGGTGGCCAACATGTTGAGCTATACAAGCCTACCAAAATCGCATAGCAATTCTTCCCCCTAGATTAGAATTCTAGAGTGAACACTAGCATACTACACAGCCACAGCCACAGGCACAGCCACAACAAGATATGGTTCTTTCACCACACAACTGCAACATATACTTCAGAGTTCAGGCAGAATATTGAAGTCTCGCATAACAAATGTCTTCTCTTTGGAGAGAGTCAAAAGGCAAGCATTGCAGTTTAGCCACGAGTCTTGGCCCTCTTCATGCCCATGCTGTTGTGAAACGGGGAGACCGACCCAGACTTTTGGGAGCTGTCGTCTCTGAGGGTGCCATTTAGCATCGCAAGTTCACGAAGCTGCTGCTTCTTGAAGAAGTCCATCGATTCATCCTAGCAGTGATTGACATATAAGCACAGATTTGGAAAAGGTAACCCAATACCAGAAAGTATTGACAACATGGTTGAAACTGAAACTGGAACTGAAAAATTCACCAAAGACAATAGTCAAAGCTATCCTACCACAGGTTTCAGCATGTCATCGAGAATTTCTCGGGCTTGCATAAGACGGATATCAACGATTTCAGCTGGCAGCTCAGCTTCTATCACAAGGTGGAGAGGCTCATTAAGGTGTTCGTATCCTGGTTTTCCCCTCATCAGATCTTCCTGCAAGTTTTGAAGGGAACAACATGGGCTGATCTCAACAGTCAAATAAAATGCAGTATAATAAAAATATCTGGACATTCCAAAAGCATAGGCTGAACAAGTAAACCATAATGCAAAAAGCAAGTTAACTAAAGCAAATTAATATTCAAGAACCATATAGACTGCTACTATACAATATAATTCATGCTTGCTGCCAAATGCAGTATAGTTTGTTCCAATTGAAAACCTTTGAAACTCACCATAACCAACATTATCGAACCATCCATTAGTGTAATATTTAAAGTTCACAGAATGATGCAAATTTGGCAATGTTCTTTATGTCCAATTATGTGTAGGCAAACTAACACATAGATGAAACACCCTAACTAGCATATTCCCTGTGCTAATTAGGGTTCATGGTAAAACTTGCTCCAAAGAGAATAAAAGTTGTGACAAGGAAACAAGACAGGTGTGTCACCTATGAATTTACAAGGAAAGTTATAAAACAAGACGAAATATACCTTAGCAGCATCCTTTATGCTGCCACGGCCTCTAATCAGAACACGGCAGTCGGTGTTTGCCTCAACTCGCTTAAGAGAATTTCCTCTTGGACCAAGTAGTCGACCCACAAAGTTGAACTGTAAAGCATAGTGCCATGGTCATACAAATTTCATCTGATATAAACTAATGGAAATAAGAGATAGAAGCAACATCTTACATTAGGGTATTTATCCACAGGAATGTCCATTCTCATTGTTTTCTTCACAACAAAACCTGAGGAGTTCGCTTGTGGGCTGAGCCAATTTCTAGATTGAGGATGGAACATGCCTGCCCCCTGAAATGTAAAACAAAATATGGTTCCCAAAAATAAGCTAATTGAAACAAGAATGTTCTAACTAAACTTGATGCAGAATCCCCCATTTGAGAACTAGCCAGAAATACGTGTACTGTAATTTCACCAGGTACAATAATGCATGTTGAGTTCACTTGATATTCAGCCAAACCGAAGATTAAATTGTACTTAAAATATCAATAATGCAACCTGGCGCTCAACTGCCCAACTTCCAGTTTTTGGCAATTATTTAATGAATTGAAGCATATTTTGCAATAGAAACAAAGCCAATCCATTCTACAGTGTGGGCTACAGTTTCAAAAAATCGACCATGGAAATTTCCATATGATCAATTTTAACTTGGATAGATTTCATCAGTGGCCTTCTAACTCATGCCATTCCAAAAAGGCTAAAAGATGTTAACTGACAACAAGATACTCCTCTAAATTAACCATATCCTTGCAGTCAATGAGTCTGAAACAATTGTGTAGCTATTTGAAAAGTTAATATGCAACCAGTCATCAACTTCAGAGGTGGGATGAAAATTTATCCCTAAAGGCTACAGCAAACTTTTGTTAATTACCTGGTGAACAAAAAAATGCAGGGTATTCACTACTGATAAATGTCAACAAGAGACCAACCATCAGCTCATTTAGATAGTTTACATTCACCACAACCCAAAAGAACAAATGGCAATAGTTACGTCAGTGGTCAGTAATCATACTTCAGATGGAATTGCTGGAGCCCAACCATTCATTTCAACAGGCCTTCCATTTGGTATTGCTCCTCCATTTATAAGGGGGCTACCATGCTGATACCCAGGTTGATCTAAAACAGGAATCCCAGATACATGCAATATTTCTGCTCACAGTTTGGAACACCAAGCATAACAGGTACCAATAAGTTAGCATTACACATAAAAATAGACGAGTCAGAAGTCGATGGACAAACACATCAACTTGAATCCAACACTTTTAAAGTTCAGCTAAACTAATGTAATCATGAGAGCACACATAAATTTCCTGAGTGGCATTGTTTGTACATGCCAGGACTAACGTTAGCTACCAGAAGAAATCAAGGACAACGACAACTATTAGCTTAAGAAACTAAAGCAGGGTCAGTTCCCATTTCCCAGTACTAGCTGAAGGGTCCATGAATCAACAATTTGAAATTTATCTAAACCAAAATTAACAGCTATGCTATTCCATGACAAAGGAAAAGCATGTTTTTTTTAAAAAAAAGGAGTTACCAGGTAAATAACATTAACAACCATAGAAAGATGTTAGGAGCCTTTATAGATTGTATACCAAAGTAAGTAGTTATTCTTTTGTGAAGTTGCTTACAGTGCATACTGTTGGGATGGAATTGAATTGTCAAAGATCCTACAGAATTGTAGCATCGAACTTGGAATCATAATGTGCAAGAGATCAAATTGGAACAATTGAGCTACAATTGGTTCACTCACAGCACATGAAACCGCACTCGGATGTGAATTTCTTGAACTTATTTTCATGTACACTCATTTTAGGTCCACCACTAAAATTTCCACATTTGAAAAGGTTATACTTGTACATCATGCCAAATCATACAAACCTACAAAAAGTTTGTGCAAAAATATGTTCATCTGTGCATGCATCTATTTGCATAACACACAATTGAACACATATGTGCATATATGTTAGCAAGTGTGCTTGATTTGGCATGCTTACATGTAAGACCTTTTCTAAGTGCGAAAGTTCATCCACCTATAACGGGTGTCCAGTCCAGATGAACTTTTAGGTCATCAAAGAATCTCCCATAGAACTTCAGTTTTCAGCAAGCAAACTTAAGCATATACAATATAACATAACAGCATGACACCGTCTCCATCTAAAGTCGTCACTAGTCAAACACATTGTGCTTAGTTCAATCAAAAATAACGTAACACATTGGTATATCCAGGTGAGTAAATAATCTTCAGGTTGGAGGGGCTAATTAGAGCTCCCCTTGTGTGGGTGTGGGTGTATTCTGGTCTAGTGTGTTTTTGGTTTTTCTTTCCTGAGGTGCACCCAATGTAGTTGTCAGCCCCTCGCAGCTCGGTCCGGAGCGAGGTGGTGAAGTGTATAAGGGACCGTTTTTCTCTCTCTATTAATACAAAGATACGCAGCTCTCCTGCGTATTCGAGAGAAAAAAAAGCCTGTATAAAAGCTGTTCTTTCTACCTACAACCCTGACTTGAGAATTCGAGGTGCATATTTGTATGTCTTAGCAGCTGCTAAGAAATACTAGAATCACAGCACAAGAATGGAATGTCTATGCATAACTATTTCTAGTTACCACATTTTCGCTCAACTAAGATAGGAGCACATACAGTGCTCACTCAGGAAAATAACTATGCCTCTTTGCAGGTCGACAAGAAACAAAATGTAGTGGTTGTGATCTGATGATTTACCTTGATTCAACAAACGAGATGTGCAAGGAAGAATTTGCATGAAAGGGGCAAGCTTTTGCTTCTCCGCAAGCAACTCAGCAATGTACCTGGAAAGACAACAACAAGAACCATTGAGCGCACACATATATGTAATAATAGAAAGTGAATGCTCATCAACTGATCTGTTATTTTGAATCATGGGAGCAGGTCCCTTAGAATCAGCTTAAATGGAATTCAGTGGATTTGTTCAAGCTACCAACCCAGCACTAATGAATCAAGATCAAACTCAACCGAAGTGGTGAAGTAGAGTGTAAAATGGTCAGCCTCACTCGTCAATTTTTCAGTTTGACAGGACTACACGATCGTGATACCCACCAAACATCAATAGAACTACAATCGATTAAGCGCACAAGGAAATCAGCTGAAATCACAAGGATCAGTTCACTACTTACTCAGTAACTCAGCTCTTACCAATTCCCCCAAAAGAAAACAGAAAGTAAAGTTTCACTTTCAATCAAAAACTCATCTGAAACCAACAAGCAACAACACCCGTCAAAGTATCGACACCAACGCAGCCATCAAAAGCCTAAAATTCGCAACGAAATGCATAATCTCTCATCACAAGTTCAAGATTCAAGTAACTGTGCAAGTTCCCACTCGCCAGTCTATAAACACATCTCGCTTCTGACAGGCTGAAGTTCAACCCCAATCGACTATACAGTTCCTCTTAAATAGGAAGAGAAAGATTAACTAGAATCCTGATCATTAAAACCACTCGAATCGGGACCGTCAGAAATCTTTAGCACGACGAAACAGTCCATCCAACCCCAAGTCCAAACAAACCAGACAGGAATCATCATCGACTCCAAGATCCGATCTTTTTAAGATACCCAACCACAGAACCACCGGTCGAATCCTCATCGCAGTATAAGAATAAAGACATCGCCGCAACGAGCAAAAGGAAGGATAGAATCAGGGGGCGCGAGAGGTGAGGGCTCAGGCGTCTGGCTTACTTCTCATGGTCGAAGAGCGGGAGGTGAGGGGAGTGAGGGCCCGTGGAGGGCGACGGCGAGTAGGCCATGTAGCGGCCGCCGGAAGACATGGCCGCCGCCAGAATGGAGATAGGGGGGGTAAGCAGGAGCAGACTTTTGTCTATTCTGTTTTTTCACGAGGAAAGCCTGCGAAATGCTGATTGGAGCGTAATTATCTCTTCAGGCGTAATGCGCCCGTATGCTCAGAAAGTTCAGAAATTGCACATATATCCTTGTGAAAACAAGAACTGATACAGTAATCTAATATGCGGTCTCATGCAGCGACACGTAATTTAAGACGGCTTATCAAACAACCTGTACAATATGTTGTTGTTTTAGTTGTCTCGTAGCAATACAAAATTTCTTAATTTATGAAAAAACAAAGAAATATGATTGGTTGCGTGGCCACAAAACTCGTACAATGGTGAGGGAGTTGTCTCAGTCCTAAAATTTAGCCCATGAGACGGTTGTTTCGCGAACAACGACCTCATTCTCTCACCTCGCTCTCTCTTCTCCATATCATCAAAAATCATACGTGGCTCTGCATTAGACGACCTATAAAACCGCTTACGTGTAGCATTGTACCTGCCCTTAATGCGCGAGGTCAAGCGAAGAGGGAATGTGCAACCCTGTTGCGGTCTTCTCCGCCTACCTCAGCTCTGGTGGCCGTCGCCAACGCCACCTACGGCCTGCCCGGCCGAGCCCTCGTCGCTCGGCCCTCTGCCCTCGACCATCACCGCCACCGAACCGTCGTGACACCATCACACCAGGTGCCACCCTGGCGGGTGACGTTCACTTCAAACCATAAATCCGACAATTACCTATCTCAAACGTAAAGTAGAACATAACATTCACATATGTTTAGAGTAAAAAGTCTAAATTACTACCCTTGCATATGAAGAAAGTCTAAATAACTCACTAAAATATGATTTGGTTCATTTTAGATCAGCAAGTATCTCAATCGATCCAATATACATATTTGTAAAGCTCATCTTTTTTTCCTCCATATATGAATGGTGTTTTGAGTTGAAATTATGTGGTATAACAGAGGGAATCATAAATTATATTTATAAATATATTATAATTGTTTATCATTAATTTGAATGGCTATGATACCTAATAATAAATTAACCATATCAACATGAATTTTTATAAGAAATAATGATGAAAAATTTATATTATATATTTTTAAATACTATATGTGGCTCTCTACTATTTCACAAAATTTTAATTTAAAACACTACTTTTGCATGTAGAAACAAAAAGAGTAGAAACAAAAAGACAAAACTTAGAAAGGGGTAGATTCGAACAAGAGTGTAAAATGAACAAAATCATACTTTCTAGTGGGTTATCTGCACTTTGTCCATACTTGTGGTTAATAATTTAAACTTTTTTCCTTATTTAAATAACTAGCAAGAACGCACGTGCGACACGCACGTTTAATAGAAAATCCGTACTATAAAGATCACGTTTAATAGAAAATATGATTATAATGGATAGTTGGTTAGAGACCGTATTGGTTACAAACTCGATGATTGCACGTAAGCGCGTGTTTTTTCCTGTGACGAGGCGTAACATTTTATGATTTCTTCAAAAGTGTGACTAAAAAGTCTGACGAAAATCGTGGGTTCGAAAAAATTCTACTGTGGCTTATTTGTGGGTCCGTTGGCCTCGAAAGTTTTGGATCTTTATAGTATAAAAATAGATATAATTTCATTTGTATTGAAGAATATTTGTAAACATAAACTAGAAGGGTCTAATTGAATCCAAACACCAAAGAATGGCCACAAGGGCCCAAGAAGCAACGTACCGGCCAAAGAAGAGGCTGAACGGGGCCAAGCCCATGTCGCCAGACGTAGGCCCAGCCCGGACCACCTCAACTTTGGTCGGTAATTGCGAATCGTCTCTAGGAATAGATCTAGGTTGAAGTTATTTCCGTTGTTATGCTCTATATCTAAATTTCATATCCATCTCGGGTTTATAAGTTACTCCCTCCGTTCACAAAAGAATGCAATTCTCACTAATCGAGGAGTCAAGCAATTGCAACTTTGACCAAATTTATACAAAATAGTATTAACATTTATGTCTCTAAATAAATTAGTATAAAAATATATTATATGATTAATCTAATAATGCTTATTTTGTATCATAAATATTAGTAATCTTTCATATAAATATGATCAAATCTAAAAGTGCTTGACTTCTCGGGATGTGAAAATTGCATTCATTCTTGGACGGAGGGAGTACATACCTTGCATTATTGCTTTCATCTAATTGCACCCAGGTCTTTTGGTTCATATCACCGTATTGGCTGAATGTACCTTGTTGTTGCTTTGTTTATTTTTGGAATAAATAGAGTTGTATTTCTTAGTGTAAACATGAAATTTGGACCAAGGATATCATTGAGATTACCTTTACCTAACGGATTTGTAGAGGTAGGAGGCAAGGTGGTGATGCATCCGGACCAGGCGTGGGGTCGGCCGAGGCCCAACAAATTAAGGTTGCCCGGATCCCAACAGTTCTTAGGCACACCCACTTGAGGAAACGGCAGCCTTGTGCACGTGGTTTGGCCAGGCGCACAACAATGTAGGCGGTAGCTGTGCACGTCCGAATTATACCACCTTGCTTAGCGAAGGAGGAGGAAGCCACCTTAAAAGGGGAGAGCCACCCTTCCCCTATCAGACTAGTCTTTTGGGGCGATTGGGCCTTTCCTCGAGTGAGTGCGCCTAAGAACTATTCGGTCCGGGCAACCTTAATTTGTTGGGCCTCGGCCGACCCCACGCCTGGACCGGATGCATCAGGTGGTGACACCCCTGCCTATCCTTTGTAATCTTCCGCATTCGGGTTTAGGTGTTAGACCTTTTCAAATCGGAAAAGCTTCGCGCCGGAGGGCGCGACCCCGCGCGGCCCGCGAGGCTGAGCTGTCCACCACACAGTTGGGCCGGATTTACTTCTATTTACCTTGAACCGGATGTATGATTGCACGAGCACGATAGTGATGCTAGTAGAAGCATTTTTTAATTAATTACCTCATTTACATTGCATACGTATTGCTGGGCTTATACACATGGTAAATATTTTGTACTGCCAATTTTTTTATATAACCTTGAACCTTAATTTCTATCAACTTTTATTGTATTGTATATCCTGTGACTATCAGGCATGGAATTTAAGCATTCACTTGATTTAGGATCTGATTGGTTTGAGTCCGAAATTTACCATGCCAAATTTTAGGCATGCCAAAATATGGGCATAACAAAAAAATTTGCTAAAGGGCAAGAATTTAAGGTTGTCACTTGATTTGATACTACAGTGTGATAGCCAAAAAAATTTGGCCTTGAACCAAACAAGTGCCAAAATTTTTAAACTTACCCTTATTTTGGCTTGGCAAGTTTTGGATGCCAACCAAGCGGGCCCTACATTTAATTTGCACGCGCGTGATGCGCGATATGGATCTAGTTTTGTAGATCTTGCTACAAGTAACGCAATGGCGCAAACGGATTCAAAAATGGATGTGCGATTAGGGAGTTATGCTCATTTTAAAAAACTTTCTAATGTTTTAAAGATAACGTCATGAAAAATATTTGAGTTGAGTGGACTGTGCATGCAAGAGGCAGTCATTTGGTTATTTGGAGGAGGGAGGAGTCACGTCACTGTCAGAACGGAGTGGGAAATGACCGCATGATCAGAAAAGGAGAAGGAGGGGGTCGCGCGGTGCCAGATTAGGGGGGGTCGCGCGGTGCGCGTGGGGCGCGACCGGTCGCGGGATATCCCGGCCCTTTCAAATAAGACGTCAATGGTTCCTTGTATTAGAGGATGTTTCTCTTGATAACTCGATATGTCGGATATATGTCTGAGGTGTTGTAATGTAAAGTATATATTCTTATATCCTTGTAGATTGCATGACATGGAAATAGATAGGATCCTTTGCTCGCTTTTGTTGCCTCCCCAATTAAGAATACTCCTATAGTTATTTCTTTTATCGGAGCCATGAATCTTCTATGTGTCATACTACCCATAACTTCAACATTGTTTACCCATGCTGAGATATGGTATGTTAGCGATGTCACGCATCTGTGCATTGATTATACAAAATCCTCTTTAGTCACTGCTTTCCCTGTGGATAAACAAATACGATACTCTACAATACTCCCAGGTGAAATACTGCAATATATTTCTGTGCGCTTGTAGAATAATTGCGACCATAAAAAAAATATCAACACTACTCACCTCTTCTAAACTCGCGAGACCACTTCAACTCCAATGCTCAACCCTAATCGGGCGGCGGCAACACGAGGCGGTGCACAATGGTGCATAGGTCACGCACAAGCATGAAGGTGTGACGGGGTCGCCTAATTGACCTAACAAAAAACAATATTGGACCTCTTGATTTGCTTAAAGAAAGTCAAAGTATTTGCTTTGTGTTTGTTTACTTGTCTAGTTTCTTGTCCTAATAATTCCTACATAGACCAAAGTGATGCTACACTGTTCCTAAAAGTGACTACATGATAGTTGAGTGTTTTTTATTTTTGTTTTAGTCAATTTTTCTACTCAATAAAATTTTGCCACGTAGAACTATTTGATGAAAGGAAAACAAGTGAACATAAAGCTAAACAGTCAATTTTCTAGAAAATAAGAGGTCGAGGACAAACTAAAACTCTAACAATATAAAACTGAATGCATATCAAATTGTTGACACCAAAATTTGCACAAATTAATACACGACTCGAGCTTGAGCCTCGTGACACCGATAATGTTTGGTGTGTTGATGACAATCATCTTGGCACATGTTGTTCTATTGTGTGCCTACCACAGGTGGTGGAATCACAATGTTGAACTAATCTCCCCTGATTTTCTATGCTTTCTTTAGTAATGCCTATTGTTTTTTTCTTTGTTTTCGGTTAGTGCATTCTAATTGGACCTTTCGTGCTTTTTCCTGTTCTGATGAATGGTTTAATTCAGCTACTAGCAAAGGCACATGTGCGCACGCACATGTATAAAATATAGTTGCAATGCCCGCGCGTCACGCGCGTGCTAAACTCATGCGCCAAGCGCTTTTAAAAATACTATATATTCGCTCTCTCATGTATAAAGAGCTTTATGTATTCTCGAAACTCAATAGTTGGCATTTATTTATATGAAGAAAAACTCTTCAATTTAGGTGGTGTTTAGTTCCAAAAAGTTCCCCAAAAGCAACTCCCAAATACGCTATGCAAAAAGAAGATTCCCCATCACATCAAAATGTCATAACATACATGGAGTACTAAATGTAGATGAAATCAAAAACTAATTACATAGTTTTGTTGTGCTCTGCGAGACGAACATTTTAAGCCCAATTAATCAATTTTTGGACAATTTTTCACAAATACAAACGAAATGCTACAGTGACGCAATGATTACGAAATGACATCATACTTCCAAATTCACCCTCTCAATTCTAAACATCTAAACAAGGCCTTAATTTGCCAAGATAGATAGCCGTCATAACTCATATGCATATGGTCACTGTTTGACCATAGTGTCGTTCAATAGATAGCTTCAAAGCTCACTGTTTCGTTCAGTTCACTCCAAAGTTTGAATTTAACAGTTGTTTGACAAGATAACAGTTTCAATCAATTCGACATTTGAGTTGGTCAGTCCTCTTTATGAGAATTGTTCGGACAAGTAGAATGCACACACCATACAAGAGGATGGCGAGTGCCAGAATCTTAGCCCGATTGATCTCGGCAACGTACAGCGCTGAAAACGCTACTGAAAGAAGCGCATCAGAGACTCTAATTTATTGCCTCCACGATAATTCACAATGATCATCTTTTATTTTCGTTCAATAATTGTTAAAAGGACTACCACGACATCTTCCACATTTTGATGTGATGAGAATCTTCTTTTTCATAGTAGAATTTGGGGATAAATTTGGGAACTAAACAAGGCCCTGGGCAGCACAAACAACAGATAGGTTTCAGCAACCAGCTCTCTGGGAAAAACCACTTCGTTAAACAAACACGATTCAGACTTACGTTGACAATAGTTCAGGTACAAATTTGTCATAAAAAACACTATATTTTTTTATACCAATTGTGATTGAGGCCTTGTTTAGATCCCAAATTCCACCCCCAAAGTTCACTATGCAAAAAAAAGATTTCCATCACATCAAAATGTCGGCACATGCATGGAGTACTAAATGTAGAAAAAATCAAAGACTAATGACACAATTTTTTTTACTCTGCGAGACGAACATTTTGAGCCTAATTAATCAATTTTTGGACAATTTTTCGCACATACAAACGAAAATGCTACAGTGTCGCAATGATTACGAAGTGACATCTACCTCCCAAATTCACCCTCCCAAATTTGCATCTAAACATGCCCTTATTGTCTATTAGCAATACTGGATAATTATGTATAGACGTGGGTACAAATGTGGGTATATTTAGGTGGATCCTTTTTGGGGTGAAAAAAGTTTTGCGGGGAAACAACTAAAAGTGCCTGGAACATTCAATTTTTTCTTGTTTTCTTGCGTTTTTTGTTCTCCTTTCCCCTCCAAACCCCGACAGGCGGGTCCCCTGTGAGGGGGTGGGGGTGGGTTTTTTGGTGAAAAGTGTTTTCAATTCTCTAGGATCCTTTTAGTATGGATTCGAAGGACATTCTTATTGGACAACTTGTGGCCACTATAAGTTCTGAGTTTGGACCTACCACTTCACAAGTTCTCCAACTTTCTCCAAGGCCAACATTTTTGGGAGGAGGGGAGAAGGCGATGGCAACATAAACAAGCATTTATTTAAAAAAATCCCAGGGACAACATTTTTGGGTGGAGAAAATAAAAAATAAAAACACATAATCATCAATTACAAAGCTATATCATTAGTCAAAAAATAATTGGTGACATTAACAAAAAAATTCAAATAATGGTTATTAAATTCAAATTTTACAACCATCGTTCATACTATCATAGTTTATATACATCAAATTTCTAAATAATATAGGTTTTTCAAATTTAGTATACGAAATTGAGGCTAAATAAAATATGGACTATGCTGCTTTTAGTTGTACACATAAAATAAATAGCCTTTTGGGCTTGCCGGGGACTATGCCCGGTTTATTTAATTTGTGGTACAACTTGCTTCCAAGCACAAATCATGTGATGAAATGGGTTACAGTAGGAACTCCAATTGCACATGGTGACTAGAATCGAGAAACATGTAACCTCTCAGCCCCCCCCCCCCCCCCCCCCCCCTTATGTGGGTTTATGTTTTGTCCATGAGCTGAGGGGCTATGACATCTCTCATATGTGGGGCAAAAATGATAGGCATATTATTGAGGTGTGGCTTTGGTAGCTATTATATCAAAAGACATACTTGTTCGAACTTGTATGCATGTTTTGTACTTTAGATGATGACAGATTTATAATTCAATTCAGTGTTAGTTCCCGATAACATTAACACCCCGGCTATTTATGACAAATTCAACAAAATAAGATTGGTTTGTAAATATTTATGTGTTCATAATATTAAAGGAAATGCTACATCATCCAAAGTCATTACATAGTCTTTACAAAAGTTACTTACAAATTTTCAGGGAAGCTTCCTGTTTCATATGAAGTTGCAAGGAACATTCACTGAGGATTTTCCCGGCTCATTTAAAGTTGATGCATGATCTCTACATTGACAATATGTTTTACAACACTTACTCACTGAGGATTTATGTTTTCTACAACAAATATTCATAGAAGTAAAAGTAAATATACGCTAAAAATGTTGTTACCATTTGAATTTGAGATGATGTTACTCTTGTTTTTAAGGAAGTCGCTATCCATTTTAAAATTGAAGTTGTTCCCCTTTTTTATATAAGTTTCTATATTATTTTGAAACAAGCTGGTAGTAAAAAGGGGGGGTGTTCATCTTCTTACTAATGAGCATTCATCCCTTCCTTTCTTTCTCTTACATGCAGGCATGAAGGCCATCTTCTCTCATTCTCCTAGTTCCTTCTTGTAGAAACCAATGAAGTGCTCTCTTTTTCTAGTCCTTTCTATGCTATTCCATTATCTAATAATATGTGCTTTTTAGATAATGGAATTGTTCCGGTTTCACCCCTTTCAAAAGATAGGGGAACATTCCCAAATTTTTACAAAAAGCAAGCCTGATGCTACATCGGTGCACACACATTTTAAAGAAATAAAAGAGTCTCAACTGATGGGAACCCGCTGGGGTTTGTGCCGGATCTTTCGATGAGAGGGGGATAACTTCGATTTAGACTAGAGAGACGTTCACGGCCCGACTACAACACCACAAGGGCATGCGCTGCGCCTTAGCAACCGATACCCCAACTCCAGCGGTTGCCACGATCTTGTGGAGCACGATCAACCAAACCACTAGGGTAATTCCTGCAAGCAATCGAAGAACAAGCAGTAACAAGTAGAACAAGCAACTCAATTGCAAATATCTACCAACATAAACTCACGAAGGTGGGGTTCCGTATACTCGAAGACGGGCGGCTGGACCAGCACGCGCGCTTACAAGCAAGTAGCAATGGCTAAACTTTCATCTAAACAAAACCCAATCTGTTTGTGGCGGCTATGGAGGTATATGAGAGGGTGGAGGACATGGCCCATTGGCCCAAAATAAGGTGACGTAGCACCGTAGGCAGAAAAGGTGTCTGTAGTAAATCGATGATTGCGGCCGCATCCGAAGAGATATGAAAGTGAGTCTGGATCCATCTGAAAGTAGACTTGATAAGCTTTCCATCAAGTACTTAAACACCCAAAACGGAGTCCAGATGAAATCGCGGCGGCCGTCGCAAGTCAGCACTTTCCTGCAGTCCGAATCCGGACTTTCCAAAACGTGTTGGATTTGGTCTCTTTCCTTCCTTGGGCCAATGTGACGTTGTTGCCTGATGGGGAACGTGGGAATACTTAGAATTAGTCCCCAATCAACTTCTTTGGTCCTCCATGTCTTTCATGTATGTTTAACACTCTTTTTGATCCAGCTATATATTTCTGAAAATGTCATTGAACACACATCATGGCGTATGGTCATATCCGAGCATGTGATGTCCTCATCATTCTCCCCTTCTTGGCTGCAAGTTGTCCTCGACTTGCTCCAGTGGCATTCAGAAGTTCCTTGCTTGAAGTTGGAACATGAAGCGAAAACTATGCTGCCCAACAACAACCAGGAATGCTCCCCTTCTTTGGCCTGAACCTGTTGAAAAAGAGAAACACTAGGAAAACTTTGCGAGACATTATTAGAGTTAGTGCAGCCCCCTATTCGATCATGGTATTGCAGCCCGAAAAGAAGAATTCAGATTAGAGCAAATATAAACTTCCTGCACCAAATACTCTCCTTTGCAACTATACTTGCCAATAAAGTGATATGTATGATTAAACAAGTATAAAAATTCAGAATATGCAAAAGGTTTCTCCTCTAAATAATTTAGACAAAGAATATCAAATTCAATATAACCCAAAGTATTTAGAGAAGACATCAATTTCAATTCATCTTGTGCACAAGTAATTGGATGAAAAAGCTTTTCTTCAGCATATATGGATGGTTTCAAACAAAAAGTATCACGCTTACTCACTACTTGTGGCATAGGAGTAAGCAAAGCATCAGCACACAAGTCATCTTTATCATAAGGAATAACAAGCAATTCTTCTTGTGACAAAATCAAATCAGTTGTAGGTTCCACATTTTGATTAGCATGCAGAGTGGACAAATTTCCAACACTATGGGACACATCATTCTTGCAAGTACTGTTTCCTTTTCAGCACTCATAGCAAGCCAAAACAATGAAGCAATATTGTTGTATGATTTGCTAATTAGCATGGTTCAAATTTCAGAATTAAGACCTTTCATGAACCTACTCATAATATCTTTCTTGCATTCATCTAATCCACCAAACATGACACAAATCTTAAATCAGTGATAGTATTCTTTGACCGTCCTACTACCTTGCTTCAAGTTGTCCAATCTTGCAAGTAAACAATTAGCATAATATTCAGGAACATAGTCAGCTCGAAAAAGCATTTTAAAATCTTTCCAAGTTTGTGGAACTTTGTTGTGCCTACAAATATGTTTTCATGTAATCAAAGCATATTTTGTTAAAGCACTAGAAGCAGCAAAAATCATTTCATGCTCAGACAAGTCATAACTATCAAATTCCGCATCTACCTTAAGCTCCTAATCAATATAAGCTTCAAGATCAAACATACCAGCATATAATGGCAAATGTTGAATGACATCGTGAAGAAGAGGGTCTAGTTTCAACTGCTCAAAAATCTCTGTATCACCTGCCATGATTAGTTGACAACAAGAAACACAAAAATAAGATGTATCCTCTTGTCAACAACTAGATGTTCTGGTTGTAATTCTCTCAAACTATCCTTGTTCAAACAAGCTCTTACAAGTTCTTACCAAGCAAAATAGGAGGTTACGGCAACCAACAAGACAGCAACATCAAAGATAGTGTATCGGTGCCGCAGCAACAAGACCTGTCAAGCTGTAGTCGGATATGTGGAGCTATAGGTGGGCTGAAACAAGGAATGTACTAGAACCAAGTTAGTTAAATAGTAAGGTGAATAATCGTTCAACGGCGGTACTATGCTGGTCCTAGCCTAGACCGTGCTAGAGACATATGTAAATGTGTAGGGACGCCGTGAATTTCATTTTGCTAAACTCATATATATATATATATATATATATATATATATGTATATATCACTCAATTAAGAACATAGTACATAAGTTAGGGAAGAACATCTCCTGTTACATGAAAGTACCGTGTTGCCATTGAAAAGAAGTATCTAGCTATTTGGAGGAACTCAATCAAATACTAGAGCTTAACAATGTGAATTTAAGAATGATCTCTGCTAGCCTGATACAACATAGAAGTGGCTGACATATAGCCTCGTTGAGGATCCATCAACCGACACGATCATTGTACAATAGAAACAAAAGCATCGTATTCGTATCCAAAGGCGGCCTCTCTTGTCCACAAAGACGCTAGAGGTTGAGCGTTGAGCTGGCCGGTTCTATTGTGAGGTTCAACAGACTTAAGCATAAAACACTTTCGCAGATGCAACATGATGGATGTGTAATGAATAAACCAATTTTGTGTTTGAAATGGAAGTAACAATCTTACCAAGAAACAGTCTGTGCGCTTGAATGGAAGTAACAATAAGAATTATATTCGAACATAAAGTTTATTAAATTGAAGATGGGGGAGTGATATTTGTGGAGCCTCCGTGCCCGTTGGTCGGGGGTCATGAAAAAGGAGCCGTGTGATGTTTTTTTAAAAAAGGAATATATATTAATATTCCGGCCTCTGTATCGATTGATACATGCAGCTGTCCAAAGTCTCGAACCGAAACACAACGACCTCAACCGGGTTTCTTAACACATAAAGGTAACCAACTAGACCAAAACGACTTAGCAAACGAGCCGACCCTAAACACTCAGCTAATAGGAAGTCTTACGAGCCGTGCGATGTTGTGTAGGTGGTTGTGGTCAATAAGGGTTGTTATGTTTTTATTTGTGTATTTACACATAGACATGATAAGATAGGATATTAAGATGACGTAGGGGTGAAAATTATTTGTGAAACGCACGGATGTAGGGGTAGAGGGGTCACATGATGAAGACAGTTCCTCTAACGAATGTCACCTTGACACTTGTCGCTGACACGTGGACCGTGTGGACCCCATCCGTTAGCGACACGTCCGAGGATCTGGTATTGTGGTTCCTGGCGCGATGCCGTATCGACCATTGTAGGTTGCGGTAAGGCTGTTTGCACCCGCGTATTGAAAAGGAAACGCTACAGTGTTTAGCGTGCGCGCAAGCGAAAAAATCGACTGCAGCGGGCTACCGAAAAGCGAACGGAATCATTGCATTTCGGCCGGCGTACGCCAGGAATGGCGTGGTAGCGTGCGTGCGCTACCGGCCACCGTGGCGTGGGGCCCACGGCCCCGGCGCGCCGTCCCAACTGCCTGGGAGCAGGAGGCTGCCGGCGCCGGAGGAGAGGGAGGGGTGCCGCACTGCCCGGCCGCCGCGGCCTCGCCTCCTCCGCCCCGGGCGACTCCGTGCCGGCGTTCTTGGAGCCTGGCGACGACTTCGACTGCCTCGACCACGGCCCACGCGCCTGTCGCCTGCCGCCGCCGTGTGGTGCCGCGCGCCGCCGCGCGCAGGCCCTGTCTCTTAT
>OAMR01000680.1:462969-476786 GCA_900205405.1 Echinochloa crus-galli | reverse complement strand
CGCCGCCGCGGAGCTCCTCCTCCTCGCCATGGCCGCCGCGGCGCTCCTCCTCGAGCTCGCCGCCGCGGGAGCAGGGGCGGCAGCCAACCAGGAGCTTCGGGCGATGAGTAGGGGGCCGCCGCGAGCACATCGACGAGCTCCGCCTCCACCCGCACCTGTTGGATATGTTCTAAATTCACATCCACGATATAGGCCAGGCTTGGGCCGAAGCGAAGCGGAGGCCCATCATACTGTGGTTTCTCTCAACTGTGGTTTCTCTCAGAATTGCACAGTTTAGTCCCACCTTGGTAACGCAACCAAGTACGGGCGCGTGATCTGCCTATATATATGTAAGCCTATGTAGACGGTAGGGTAAGACAGATAAGCCATGTATCATCCCTACTTGTAAACTCTCCTCAATAGTGATTGTCTTCCGTGGTTTTTTCCCGCATGGGTTTTTCCACGTTAAACCGTGTCTTTGATGATCTTATTTTACGCATTATTTTATAACAAGTGGTATCAGAGCTGGGCACGAGATCGTGAGAAAAAAATATTAGGGTCTTAGTTTTCTTCGCCGCGCCGCCAGTCGGATCAAATTCATCGACGAATTCAAGACGAAATCGATTTCCGTATTACGGCCACCGTGAAGATCTACCACAAGGTTTCCAGAGTTGCTCACTGGATGTACACACGAAGTGTACCAGGCTGCAGGTTATTGCTAGAGTTACACACAGTAACGTTTCTAGATTATTTACTGCAGATTATATTCTTCTGGTTATTTCTTTCATATGGCTTCTATGATATATGAATTCCGCTACTGAGACATATTGAGATTTTGAGGAGATGTTGGGATTATTATCGGATCACTTTGAGTTAATTCATCTTGATGTTTTAACAACATCGTTCATGTCAGCCTTGTGGTTTCCTTTTACTCCTATGGAGTTGGTTAATTGAAAGTGAAGATTTTGCTCTGAATTGAGTTTGAGGTGGTTGATTCAATTGCAACAGAGGAAGTTTTGTTTGACTAGATACTAAAGTGTTTTGTATTGCGGGAGCAATACGTTTATTGCTGTCTTTGCTCGTATTGAGGGATCTAGTTCAAAGTTGCCGCATAGATACTACAATGTTTTGTACTGGTCAGCATTCAGTACATTTATTGTTCAAAGTGGAGACGTCCACTCATGACTGCTACTGCAGGGTCTATTGCAGAGGTTTATACTCCGTTAGTTGCACATTTATGCCTACATCTGAACCATGTTTGAATGGAGCAGCAATTGAGTTCTTCAATGGATATTTATACCACTGCTGATATTGCGACTTTATGTCGTTTGATGATTGAGCGTTATTGTCATTTGCTTTTGAGGTCAGTTGCACAATCTCAGACTTTTGCTGGGATTATGAATTTGTTGAAGGCCCAGATTATTCGTCTGCTTTGTTGGTAGCTGTGTGTGTTTGGACCTACTGGCTGCTCAATTTTCTTTCCTATGAAGTGTTGGAGAATACTCAAGTGATCTTAATCTTTGGTTAGTCCGATGGATATTGGCATTCAAGATTTGAATATGCAGGTTTATTATTTGTCTACATGAGGGAATTTGTCTCAAGGTGGAGTTTGTTGGATATGTTCCAAATTCACATCCACGATATAGGCCAGGCTTGGGCCGAAGCGAAGCGGAGGCCCATCATACTGTGGTTTCTCTCAAAGTGCGCCTCCAAAGTTTAAGGCAAGGTTAGTTGCAAAAGGTTACAGTCAAATTCCGGGTGTTGATTATAATGATGTATTCTCTCCAGTTGTAAAACATAGTTCAATCCGTACTTTCTTTAGTATTGTTGCATCACATGATCTTGAGCTTGAGCAGTTAGATGTGAAAACTGCATTTTTACATGGAGAGCTAGAGGAGGACATATACATGGACCTGCCGGAAGGGTTCATAGTGCCAGGCAAGGAGAAGTATGTGTGCAAGCTGAAGCGATCATTGTATGGTTTGAAACAGTCCCCTCGTCAGTGGAACAAGAGGTTTGATTCATTTATGCTGTCACACAATTTTAAAAGGTCAAAATTGGATAGCTGTGTTTACATCAAACATGTTAATGAATCACCTATATACTTGTTGTTATATGTTGATGATATGCTGATTGTTGCCAAGAGTCAGATAGAAATCACTAAGTTGAAGAAATTGTTGAATAGTGAGTTTGACATGAAAAATCTTGGTGCTGCTAAGAAAATTCTTGGTATGGAAATTAGTAGATACAGAAAATCTGGTTTGCTATTTCTGAGTCAACAAAATTATATCAAGAAAGTTCTTCAGCGTTTCAACATGACAGATGCTAAAGCTGTTAGTACCCCCATTGCATCTCACTTTAAGTTGTCAGCTGCACAGTGTCCTAGTACAGATCAGGAGATTGTTGCATTACATTATATTGGGAAGTTGTACCATTGTCTAAGGAGAAGAAGACCATCCGATGCAAATGGATCTTCAAGAGAAAGGAGGGTTTATCTCCAAGTGAGCCTCCAAAGTTTAAGGCAAGGTTAGTTGCAAAAGGTTACAGTCAAATTCCGGGTGTTGATTATAATGATGTATTCTCTCCAGTTGTAAAACATAGTTCAATCCGTACTTTCTTTAGTATTGTTGCATCACATGATCTTGAGCTTGAGCAGTTAGATGTGAAAACTGCATTTTTACATGGAGAGCTAGAGGAGGACATATACATGGACCTGCCGGAAGGGTTCATAGTGCCAGGCAAGGAGAAGTATGTGTGCAAGCTGAAGCGATCATTGTATGGTTTGAAACAGTCCCCTCGTCAGTGGAACAAGAGGTTTGATTCATTTATGCTGTCACACAATTTTAAAAGGTCAAAATTGGATAGCTGTGTTTACATCAAACATGTTAATGAATCACCTATATACTTGTTGTTATATGTTGATGATATGCTGATTGTTGCCAAGAGTCAGATAGAAATCACTAAGTTGAAGAAATTGTTGAATAGTGAGTTTGACATGAAAAATCTTGGTGCTGCTAAGAAAATTCTTGGTATGGAAATTAGTAGATACAGAAAATCTGGTTTGCTATTTCTGAGTCAACAAAATTATATCAAGAAAGTTCTTCAGCGTTTCAACATGACAGATGCTAAAGCTGTTAGTACCCCCATTGCATCTCACTTTAAGTTGTCAGCTGCACAGTGTCCTAGTATAGATCAGGAGATTGAATACATGACAAAGGTTCCTTATTCTAGTGCTGTTGGGTCTTTGATGTATGCCATGGTTTGCTCTCGTCCAGATTTATCATATGCTATGAGTTTGGTTAGTAGATATATGTCTAATCCTGGTAAAGAACATTGGAGGGCAGTTCAGTGGATTTTCAGGTATCTCAGAGGCACATCAGATTATTGTTTAAAGTTTGGAAGAACAGATAAGGGGCTGATTGGTTATGTGGATTCAGATTATGCTGCTGATATGGACAGAAGAAGATCACTTACTGGTTATGTGTTTACTGTTGGCAGTTGTGCTGTGAGTTGGAGGGCTACGTTACAGACAGTTGTTGCTTTGTCTACTACTGAGGCAGAATATATGGCTATTTGTGAAGCTTGCAAGGAATTGGTTTGGCTGAAAGGTTTATATGCTGAACTGTGTGGGGCTGAATCTTGCATTACATTATACTGTGATAGTCAGAGTGCTATTTATCTTACTAAAGATAAGATGTTCCATGATAGGACTAAGCATATTGATATCAAGTATCATTTTGTGCGTGATGTGATCGAAGATGGTAAGCTGAAGGTATGCAAGATCAGTACTCATGATAATCCTGCCGATATGATGACAAAGCCTGTACCCGTTTCTAAGTTTGAGCTGTGCTCAAGCTTAGTCGGTTTGATAGGATAGTCCAAGAGACTATCGTTAGCACCCGAAGCACTTTGCTCAAGATGAAGATGACTTATGCTACAAGAGGGAATTTGTCTCAAGGTGGAGTTTGTTGGATATGTTCCAAATTCCACATCCACGACATAGGCCGGGCTTCTGCCGAAGCGCAGCGGAGGCCCGTCGCCGGAGGCTTGGGCTGGAGATTTGATTCTCTTGTAAGCCGCCATAGGTGTTCTAACCCGACTCTTGAGATATAGTGAGATTTGTGCTGGCTGGTGCCCGTGGTTTTTCCCCTTCGCATTGGAGGGGTTTCCACGTTAAATCTTGTGTCCCGCTGTGTTTGATTACTTCGCTATTCGACGTCGTTTATAACAGCACCTGCCGGAGCTCGCCTCGGCCGCACCGTGCCGGCCCTGCAGCCGCCGCCGTCTCGCGCGCCGCCAGAGGGGGAGCAGGAGGTGGAGGAGAGGGAGAGGAGGGGTGCCGACCGGAGGAGGAGGGGGATGCGGAGGAGAGGGAGAGGAGGGGCGCCGGCGTAGAGAGCAGAGGGAGAGAGAGCAGGAGGGAGTGGAGCGGTGGAGAGAGAAAGAGAGGGGGGTTATAAATAAATAAAGAGAGTATGGCATGTGGGTCCGATTGTTTGGTAGTTAGTTTGAAGTATGTGAAATATGACGAGTGTCGAGAATAGGTGTTTGAAGTACGACAAGTGTGAATAGCCTTAACCGCATCCATATCCGAAGCGTCAAGAACAGGAGCAATCCATTCATTCCGTACATTCTGTTTTTTTTGAAATAAAGCAATCCATTCATTTTCGGTCCGAAAGTTTTGAGCCCGTCCCTGCAAGCGTGGTGTGTGTCAGTGTGTGATGATGGCTTCGCTTCGTGTGCTACGGCGACGGTGAAAACCGCGGCCCGCCCGTGAGCGCAGCCGATCGAATCTCGCATGCTCGCCTAGGAAAAAACAACAGCTGCAAACTCACTCCGAAAGCGTCAGCAAGCTGCAGTACAAGCAAGCAGCAAGCAAAAGGGGAGGAGGAAAGAACCCCGGCCCCGGGGGAAGGGAAGAACGGCAGCAAGCCAACAGCAAAAAAGTTCCGATCTTTCTCCCCCTCTCTCGCTTTTGGTGGAGAGGGGCCGGCCGCAGCGCCACCCCAAAAGCGCAGGTGAGGAGGTCCCGGCAGGGGGGAGATGTTCCCCGGCCTGATCCACCACGCCGCCCGCGGCCGCCCCGACGCCGCCGAGGACGCGCCTCGCGCCGGCGGGCTGGGGCTGCACGGGCACGGCGGCGGGCCCAGCGTGGTGCTGACGGCCGACCCCAAGCCCAGGCTCCGCTGGACGGCCGACCTCCACGACCGCTTCGTCGACGCCGTCGCCCAGCTCGGCGGGCCCGACAGTGAGCATTCCGACGTCTCTCCCTCCTCGAACCCCCTCCTGGCACCCTCTTCGTTTCTCGCCTCGTTCTTGAGCCGTGGCCGCTCGCGCACGTTTCTTGATTTGCTTTGGTCAGGTGGCCGCCGGCTGTGATTATTTCTTCCTGATTTGGCGGCGTCGTTCAATTTATTGCGGATAGAGGGATGTGTGGGATTCGGGCGCAAAGGCAAGCGGAATGTGCAATTGTGCATTTCGCCTAGAACCATTGACTGGTAATGCGCGTCTGTCAGTTGACTTATGGTTTGCTTTCGATTGAATGCGCGTTGCGGCCCCCTTTAGCCATGAGGGCCCGACGATTTTCGAGTTTCAGGTCACGGTATTGCATTGTGGGCATCCTGTGCGCTCAATTTGGGGCCTAGTCGACGAATTTTAGGCACCTTGGTATGCGCATATGAATTGTACAACTTTCTGTTTCGTCTGCATGTGTAAGTAACCAGTCATCATTTCAGATAGTGTTTTTTACCTGTGTGGTGTCTTGCTATCTTCTTGTTGCATTTGAATGAAAATTCGTGTCATTCCAACTGCCGTAGTCAGGATCAAGTTAAGGATTTGAGCTGAAAGACTTGGTGCCTTACTGTCTTTTTTCCGCAGGTCAGTTGGTTTGCCATTTGAAGTTTCCGAAGTCAAGAGATCATTGATCGAATTCCATAAAATTTTACAATAACCAAATCATTGACAGCATCTCATCTTTAGCTAGGCACTATGGTACGAAACAAATGTTAGAACTTCCCTTGTTATGTGTCATTCATATATTATCATTCTTAGGGCAATTAAGTGAAGCGCAGTCTCAATTTAGTTGTACAAGTCATCCATGGTGAAGACACTTGGATTACTTGAAATGCATAGTTGTCATGCCAAAATGTGTGCTATGACATGCGTAACAAAAAAAGCATATTTATTTTCTCGAAAATGCCAGAGGGCTGTGCTTCGTTATATTAAGAAGGAAATGGGATAGGAACTCTGTTGCAACACCCGTTTGGTAGTTAGTTTGAAGTATGTGAAATATGACGAGTGTCGAGAATAGGTGTTTGAAGTACGACAAGTGTGAATAGCCTTAACCGCATCCATATCCGAAGCGTCAAGAACAGGAGCAATCCATTCATTCCGTACATTCTGTTTTTTTTGAAATAAAGCAATCCATTCATTTTCGGTCCGAAAGTTTTGAGCCCGTCCCTGCAAGCGTGGTGTGTGTCAGTGTGTGATGATGGCTTCGCTTCGTGTGCTACGGCGACGGTGAAAACCGCGGCCCGCCCGTGAGCGCAGCCGATCGAATCTCGCATGCTCGCCTTGGAAAAAAACAACAGCTGCAAACTCACTCCGAAAGCGTCAGCAAGCTGCAGTACAAGCAACAAGCAAGCAGCAAGCAAAAGGGGAGGAGGAAAGAACCCCGGCCCCGGGGGAAGGGAAGAACGGCAGCAAGCCAACAGCAAAAAAGTTTCGATCTTTCTCCCCCTCTCTCGCTTTTGGTGGAGAGGGGCCGGCCGCAGCGGCACCCCAAAAGCGCAGGTGAGGAGGTCCGGGCAGGGGGGAGATGTTCCCCGGCCTGATCCACCACGCCGCCCGCGGCCGCCCCGACGCCGCCGAGGACGCGCCTCGCGCCGGCGGGCTGGGGCTGCACGGGCACGGCGGCGGGCCCAGCGTGGTGCTGACGGCCGACCCCAAGCCCAGGCTCCGCTGGACGGCCGACCTCCACGACCGCTTCGTCGACGCCGTCGCCCAGCTCGGCGGGCCCGACAGTGAGCATTCCGACGTCTCTCCCTCCTCGAACCCCCTCCTGGCACCCTCTTCGTTTCTCGCCTCGTTCTTGAGCCGTGGCCGCTCGCGCACGTTTCTTGATTTGCTTTGGTCAGGTGGCCGCCGGCTGTGATTATTTCTTCCTGATTTGGCGGCGTCGTTCAATTTATTGCGGATAGAGGGATGTGTGGGATTCGGGCGCAAAGGCAAGCGGAATGTGCAATTGTGCATTTCGCCTAGAACCATTGACTGGTAATGCGCGTCTGTCAGTTGACTTATGGTTTGCTTTCGATTGAATGCGCGTTGCGGCCCCCTTTAGCCATGAGGGCCCGACGATTTTCGAGTTTCAGGTCACGGTATTGCATTGTGGGTATCCTGTGCGCTCAATTTGGGGCCCTAGTCGAGGAATTTTAGGCATCTTGGTATGCGCATATGAACTGTACAGCTTTCTGTTTCGTCTGCATCTGTAAGGGTAACTACTCATCATTTCAGATAGTGTTTTTTTTTTCCTGTATGGTGTTTTGCTATCTTCTTGTTGCATTTGAATGAAAATTCGTGTCATTCCAACTGCCGTAGTCAGGATCAAGTTAAGGATTTGAGCTGAAAGACTTGGTGCCTTACTGTCTTTTTTCCGCAGGTCAGTTGGTTTGCCATTTTGAAGTTTCCGAAGTCAAGATATCATTGATCAAATTCCATAAAATTTTACAATAACCAAATCATTGACAGCATCTCATCTTTAGCTAGGCACTATGGTACGAAACAAATATTTGACTGTGTTCAGTGACATACAGAGGGGGGAGTTTAGTAAGATTGTTTCAACTTGATCATGAGAAACATGTGATCCACAATCTGTACATAGTTATTATTCTATGGTTGATCATAAGAACATCACAAACCTGCACTCTTCTAATCCAGTTCATAACTGTATCTTTTCTAGAGTATCCACTGTTCCGCTATGAGAAACATGTGATTATTTTTGGTTCACCAGTCACCAATAATCTTTTTAGCTATTATACATTGTCCTATCTTTTCCTTTATCATGTTTTTAGTTCATTTTGTTAACTTCTCTGTGGCATCAGCTTTCTTGCACTCTTGTTTCTTGCAATTTCAGCCACAAGTCTGAATTTGTGGTTGGGGTGTTTCTTACTTTTATTGATATTTGTTAAATATGTGTGACTTTCAAAACCTTACTGTTTCCTTTGCTTTTCTTATGTTTTTTATGTTGTTTTACCTATCACTCCCCCAAAGTGATTGGTGGAATTATCAGTAAATGTGAACTTTGTCAGGAGGCATAAATATGGAACTGACTCTCTTCCATTTTCTACAGTTTTAGATTAGATGGCCCTAAAAAAAGTTTTACCTTAGGTGATAAAGTTGTTTATACAAAACACATGGGGCAATCACAGCATCACCAAATGCAGGCTTGTATGCAGACTTTATTCCTTGCTGGTATGAATTTGTAGGATGCTAATAAGTCAGGCGCTTTTGTTGGGTTGCATGTATTGCTAATCTTAGTTGGAGATTTGAATGATGACATGTCATTGTTAGACTGACTGCAATATCAATCTTGCAGAAGCAACACCAAAAGCTATCATGAGGACAATGGGTGTGAAGGGCCTCACCCTTTTTCACTTGAAAAGCCATCTTCAGGTACAAGCAGTTCTTCATTCATATTTCTCCTGTTTCAGAAATGCAACTTGATTCTTAAGTTTACTTCTTATTTCTGCTATCCAGAAATACAGACTGGGAAGACAGTCCGGCAAGGAGTTGACGGAGCAATCAAAAGATGGTAAGTTATATTTGAACTGGCATGTTAGAACTTCCCTTGTTATGTGTCATTCATATATTATCATTCTTAGGGCAATTAAGTGAAGCGCAGTCTCAATTTAGTTGTACAAGTCATCCATGGTGAAGACACTTGGATTACTTGAAATGCATAGTTGTCATGCCAAAATGTGTGCTATGACATGCGTAACAAAAAAAGCATATTTATTTTCTCGAAAATGCCAGAGGGCTGTGCTTCGTTATATTAAGAAGGAAATGGGATAGGAACTCTGTTGCAACACCCACCCACAAACATACTGACTGTTTTTACGTTCGCGCCTTGAAAGAATTAGAAAAGTGACCGCCCACTAGTATAGCTCTAATCACCTGGGAGAGGGGAGTCAAGAGGGATAAATGTTTTCTAGTCGTCCGACTAATCGCGACTAATCGCGATTAATCGCGATTAGTCGTCCTAGTCGGTACTGAGGCGACTAGGTAAAACCCCGATTAGTCGGACTTATCGCCCGATTAATCGCGATTAGTCGTCCTAGTCGGTACTGAGGCGACTAGGTAAAACCCCGATTAGTCGGACTTATCGCCCGATTAATCGCGATTAGTCGTCCGATAAGGACCTTATCGGTGCCATGGCGACTAGGTTCGATCAGACGATCGTATAACATTTAAATCTCGAGCCCCTGCCATCATCCATAGGCACTTCTCTTCACCAAACAGTATCAAAGTACCGGCGAGATTGGGTCCTGCTCCATCAAACACACAGCGATTTTGTTGATTCCGTAATATCCAAGCTCCAAGTATTATAATGGAATTGGCCCCGTTCTTGACTAAACTGCTGGCTGCTCCATCTACCTTTTCCCACTACTATAATAGAATTGACCCCATAAAAGCATATTTCTTATTGAATATTTGGTTGTTAGGTAGTAATTAGTTTCCATACTCCTAGAGACATGTTTCCTTACTACATGGGATTATTTACTTCATTCTATATACCATAGATGTTAAATGCCCGTGAATTGGTATGGATGGAAATTCATATTATGAAGCCTGTTGGTATTAACAAAGCATGTCCATGTGATGTGTGGCCCTCCTCCCTATCCTGAATAGCACTTCGACCCCTACCCACTGCCTAAACTATGTTGTCTGCTCTGCCATTAGGCCCGTAGAGCTCTATTATGGAATGCGACACACCGTCCCCCATGTTCCAGGCCAGGTCTGGTTCTCCTTCCACGCTTATGCAACTCAATGCACAATTAGAAGCTGTAAATGCCGTGCAATTGCAATATGAAGCTCCTTCTTTAGTGTCTACCTGTCCTGGAGGAGGTGTTGAGGTTATCGTTCACAGTATTTGTGCACAACTCGACTAGGAGATAAATGTGGAAGTGTCATGATTGAGCAAAAGCAGAAAGGAAACTCTGACGAAATCTCTCCCATTTCGCTTTGAGATTTCAAGGTTGCAGTAGCATTATCCTCTACCTTTTCCCTTTATTTTTTTCTAAAGACTAATCTCTTTGAAATATGCATACATCTGACTTATGTCTAGTCAAGATTTTTAAAGTGTTTAGAACAGGTTTTCCGGCTGTACTTCTTATAACAAACACCTAATATGATGTTCCTCTGATTGAGTTATATTGGATAATATGGCAAATCTGCAAATCAAACCGGTGTTGTCAACACTTAAGAAGTACTCTTTGATATGGAGTGTGGAGTTTCACGAGTTTATTTGGTTTATAGCTTATCTTGATCATGGATTAAGCTTTCAATGCGCATTGATCAGAATAATGGATGGATTAGTGTACATCCCATTTTTGTAAGTAAACTGTAAACTATTTCCATTGTATGATATCTTAAAACTTCAAACACATCTTGTTGATCACTAATATTACACAGTTTTAAGTGGTATGGTATCTGAAAAATACTTTTGCCTGTCTGCACTGTGTTTATGTTATTGTCATGATCATATTATTCATGTTATGAGTTCATTTAGGAAATAGTTTCTCTACAACTCAAGTTCTGAAGCAACAAAGTTAGTGGTGCCCAATTTTTTTTTCTTACACTTCCTCTGAATCCATGATTTTCTACTCACATCTTTACGGTGAGCCAACGACAACTGGCATTGAACAATATTTGATGCCTTCTTCTACAGTTTTCCATCATCCCACAATTTGAATTTAAAATGCAACTTGGGATGATTTTTTCAATAAATTCTGTATATTTTATCAGATTTCACCTTTAGCACTAAAAGGTTGTTTGAGCATTGTTTGCATTTGAGCTTATGAGTTTTTTTATAATTATTTATTACTGTCAGCATAACATTGCAATGTCATGTCAAATTCCTTATGACATCTGTGGCCTTCCCTCACAATTACAGCTTCTTACCTTATAGAGGCCCAGAGTGGAACAAATTTGTCTCCTAGAGGTTCTACTCCAGATGTGAAAGAGTAAGTTGCATCAGCACATATCCAGCAAAATTGTTTATACTTATTTGCCCATAATGTGCACATTTAGGAGTTTTATGTTGCTTGTGAGCTCTAGAGAAATTTCATGGTACTATTACTTTTGTATAGGAGTCAAGAAGTTAAAGAAGCACTGAAAGCACAAATGGAAGTACAGCGAAGATTGCATGAACAAGTAGAGGTAACTATGAGTTCCAACTCTGTCTTGTCTTTTTTGAATTCATTTAATTCAATTGTTGCCTTATCATATATTTAATAATAAGAAGATAGTTACTCACCAAGTACTGCTTTTGCTTCATAAGTTGAGTTGAATGTTCATTGTTCTGACTGCCTTGCCATCTAGAACTCACAGTAGTTTCCACATGCTTGGGTGCTTCCAAGTTTAGAGGGGAAACTATACATCCCCTATCTACTAATCTGTAATCTTCCATGAATAATCCGTGTTGTGGGTTAGTTGACTAAGAACTGCGGATTGCAGGCTTGAAACAGCATCTTCCTAATAAAAAAATGAACCAAATGACCAAATGAACTCATTTAAGCTGTTTTTTTCAAGACAGTCAAGCCTTGGGTTAACAATGCCAGGAGCCAAGTTGAATTAATTTGTTCACCTGCCTTTCTTCGAGTTAATTTGAAACTAATCTATATAGTCTCCTAATAATATCTGGTTACTGCATTTTTTGTATTTACCAGGTCCAGAAGCATATGCAGATCCGAATGGAGGCGAACCAGAAGTACATTGACACGATACTAGATAAGGCACTCAAGATGGTATCTGAGCAATTGAGTGGCTTCAGCATATCTGACCAAGACTTGCCGGAACTCGCCTCTGCTGGGGTCATGTATGGCCCTACAGATCCCTGTCACCAGCTCTCTGTCAGCTCGGTTAGCCTGCACAGCCCTGGAGGAGGCAAAGGCCTTCCGCATGTTGCCATCGACATCTCACAGAAGCCACCTGAACTCAAGCGCAAGTTACGCTGAGATACATTGCCAGCTCCGTGTGATGCATTGACTTGATTATATTCTGGAAAAATCAGAGGACTTCAATCTAATATCTTCAGGGTGCAGTCATTCCCCTATCCTCCTGCAACTGTAGCACATAGGTAAAAGACAATGTTGTCTTGATCTATTTCGGCCAGTCTAGACCGACCTTTGTTAATATCTAATGCCTAGTGGACTAGATCAAGTAATTCGCTTGATGTCTAAATTGTTGTAGAGTTCAGAATTATAACATCTCGTCCAACGCACTTGTGGAGCTGTGCCTGTGCAAATGTTAGCTTGTTTCTGCATATTTCATCTATAGTTTCTCGCCACTGGAGTTGTGCACATGTGGGAAGCACAGTATGACAGCTCTCTACACCTTTTGATATAGTGATGGATCCAGAGAAATTGGATTTTGACATTCGTGGTGATCTCAGAATACTTAATATTTTGCACTATTTTGCTTGAGCATTCTAGTTCGAGAAAAAAAAGCTTGAGCATTCTAGTTCGAGAAAAAAAAAGCTTGAGCATTCTAGTTCGAGAAAAAAAAGCTTGAGCATTCTGTTGCACTATTTTGCTATTTTGGCATTCCAATTTTGACCATGGTGATATTTATATTTTGCTGCACTTTTGAGTGAGCTGAATATGAAGATGTTAATTTCCCTCGTGTGCTAGTGTGGGATAAAAAGGTTGACGGGAGAAAAAAAACATGTGCTAGGTAAACTCAGGCACTGTTTGGATACCCCTAACTTTTTTTTAGTCACCTAAACTTTAGTTACTTTTAGTCCCAAAATGCCAAACAGTGTGACTAAAAGGGACTAAACTTTAGTCCCTAACCCATAAGTCTATAAGTCACTTTAAGTCTCTACAACTAAACAGGACAACTGACTAAAATTTTCGCCTAAAAAAAGTCATGGATATCCAAACAGGGCCTCAAATGGATGTTAACCCTGCATTGGTGTTTAGCAAAATTGTTACGGTGGGTAGCTATGTGGGTGAAGTCTTCAACTATCTACTCGTATATACAAAAGACGATGTGCATATCAACAGTGAGACTCTCATGATGACTTTATTAATTCGCTGGTCTAGTTTTTTCTCTGGTCTTGTTTTTCGAAGGTTCTAGAAGTAGGTTGTATCTATGTTTATATATGGGTGTTCACGTTTTCATGGGGGAAAGCTTTGTAAAATCACCTTACTGTTTGAAACAAAAAGTTGTGTTTAGAATTTAGAAATGGTGATTAATTGTCGCAGGTTGGTCTCGCCACGTCAGGTCCATAAATGTTTCCGTGGGCTCTGCGGGCAGCCCACAAGCACCACGAGGCCCACGTCGTCACCCGGGAATTCTATATAGCTTCCACAAGTTTTTTTTGGCCACCTAGCTTCCAATGTTTGAGATTCGTGCTACAATTATAAGCCGCCTGATCCCTTCTTGTTCCTCCCGACGGCCCACGCGCGCATGGCCGGAGGGGTGCTGGATGGCCGGTGGAGGGGCGGGAGGCGGGCGGGGGCGGACGGCGGCGAGGGCGCCGCCGCCGGCGGCGGCGGTTAGGGTTCGGGGTTGCCGGCGGCGTTGGCGTTGGAGCTCGGGAGGTGCTCCAATGGCTT
>OAMR01000680.1:428436-462645 GCA_900205405.1 Echinochloa crus-galli | reverse complement strand
GGCCGGGGCGGCGGCGGCAGGTGTGGCGGCGGCGGAGGAGGGGGCGAGAGAAGGAAGAGGACGGGGTGGGCCTAATGGGCCGGAAGCCAGCTCGCTTAACTGGCTTCCGTGCGCCATATAGGGACCCCGTCGTCAGCCCCTTCTTCCACACAATTCGCATGATATTACTCCACCTCCTACCATATTCTCCCCCAAATTAAAGCTAGAGAATGCGTGGGAAAAGGGCGGCGCTCCTGCCTCCCGCCGCCGCGGCGGCGACGGACTACACGGCCGGCCTCTGCGAGCGCTCCCTCGCCGCGTTACTCCTGCGCGTCCCTTGTCCGTCCACCCTCGCGCGCGCCGCGGCCGTCTGCCGGCGCTGGCGCCGCGTCGCCTCCTCCCCGGCCTTCCTCCGCCTGTTCCGGCGCCTCCACCCACCGCCGCTCCTCGGCTTCTTCATCTGCAACGATGGAGTCCTCGCCGAGAGGGTCAACGGCGTCATTCTTTGGGATATTTTGAGCCCCACCTTCTTGACGAGCAACCCGGTCCCTCGGGGTCTCTCCGGCGCCGTCAGCAGCTGCATCCACTTCTCGCTCGACTCCCTACCCGACGATGGGAACTGGGCCCTCGCCGACACCCGCGACGGCCTCCTCCTCCTCTGCGCCAGCTTCTCCGGCGACGACCGCCTGCAGATCCCCGGTGACTTCATCGTCTGCGACCTCGTCACCGGCCGCTCCGTCCTTGTCCGCGGCGCACCGGTCTTCGAGATCGACCAAGAGAGCTCGTACCTAGGCGCCGCGCTGCTGCTCACCGACGGCGACGCCGGTGGCCGCCTCTCATTCGAGGTGCTGCTGGTGACTTACTACATGTGGGGCCCGTGCCTCCTCGTCTTTTCCTCGTGCTCCGGCGCGTGGACCGTCCACCCCTACGCCAATGTCGGCGTCTGGTCCGTCTGGCCGATGCTCGGCAGCGTCGGCTAAGACATGCACGCCAACGGGTGCGTCTACTGGGTTACCTGCTGGTGCTGGACACCCGAACCAAGGCTTTCTCCACCATCAAGCTGCTGACCAGCATGCGGAAACGCTACGAAGGGGAAATGCGCGTCGTCAGGACTGATAACGGGGAGCTCCGCCTGGTGGCGTTGGCCGCCGGCCTGGTGCTTGACTTCTGGCGCCTGGACAGGAGCAGGAGCAGCAGGGGCCGATGGGTGCGGGAGGAGGGGCGGCAGCTGGCATACGTGAATGGCGTCATGGCGCTCTGTGTGAACAGATATGGCATCCAGTTACAGATCATGGATGCTGGGGAGGGGTTTGTCTTCTTGAAGCACTTCGGATCTCCTTGGCACTGCTCCAGGAATAGCCACGTTTGTGTTGCTCGGGGCATCACAAACGGTTCAAGCCACCAACCGTTAAAAAAATTTATTTTCATTTGGGGAGGCCACCAGCCCTCGCAAGTTGCGCCATTTTTTCGCGCATAAATCGCACGCTCCGCGACCGGTAGGATTCGAACTCAAGACCTCTCCCTCGCGCGAGACCTCCCATACCACTGCACCTCACTGTCACTTTGATTAGATATGGTTTCGGTTCCTATCATATTATACCAAACTGAGTTTAAATTGCTTGTTTGAGGCCCTAAACGACTTCAAATCAAAAGTTTTGAACTACAAAGTTTCCTAACTTTTCGAAACCTACAACTTTCATGTTTACCGTTTTTTCATCCGAGGCCGTTTACAAAATTTGAATTTCAAATTTGAGAATATTCAAACTTAGATCTAGCTAACTAGATGACTTCAAATTACAAAGTTTTCAACTACAAAATTTCATGACTTGTCGAGATCTACAACTTTCATGTTGACCGTTTTTCGATACGATGTAGTGAGAGTAACATTGTTCACAAATCTTATAGGTCTCTCTTATAGTTTTGGAAACTATAACTCTATGAGAGAGATGCATTTTATGAACAATATTCATATGAATTTGTCAAATGAAGAAATGACTAAAGTTAAAGTTGTGCATCTTGAGAAGCCATACAACTTTGTAGTTCAACACTTTTTGATTTGAAGTCATTTATTATTTCAAAATATGGTTTGAATGTACATGTGAGGCCATCACAAACGGTTTTTGCTCCAAACCGTTTGTGGTTCTTCAAAAACCGTTTGTGATGGGGGTATCACAAACGGTTGTGATGAGGCCGTTTGTGATGGCACTTTCTGTAGTAGTGTGGGTGTTTGCGCTCGATCTTGAAGACATGGAGTTGATGCAGCTACCGCACAGGGAGGACTACTTTGGACCGGCACTTCCTTACAAGATGGCTGTGCAACCGCCTTTCCCCCTCCTTGATTGATCACAACCGTCAAATCTGTCTAGGTATTTGTAAAAATTTTGTTTATCTCTTCTATTCTTTGATGCTTTCTAATCATAACAGTTTTGTTCAACTAACAATTTTTTGGCATTCTTATAAGTTATGACTTATTCTCACTATGGGAAACCCCTTATTTGCGGGCACTCGGCAAAAGCCCAAAAATACTCGGCAAAGCCTTTGCCAAGTGTAACACTCGGCAAAGGGGTTACGGCATAGCTCGTGTCGGCAAACAGGCCCTTTGCCGAGTGTCTTCTGTCGGACACTCGGCAAAGGCTTTGCCGAGTGCAACATCCGACACTCGGCAAAAATAAAGCACTAACAGACGGCCGCGGACGGCGCTTTGAGGACCATGTGTGTCCGAGGGACCGAGTGGATGGTCGCTTCCCTTGTGATGAGTGATTGACAACGTGGTGTGTACTAACGTTCGCATTGGCTCAAGTATTGCAGGTTTAGGATGCGGCTTGGTTTGTATTGGGGCAGGTGAAGAACAAGCGTGAAATGTCTTAGCCAGGTGGCCTCCCAGGTAGCGGAGAGACAAGTAGGCTTGGTTCGAGGGACCCGGTGGCCAGTAGGATCAAGTGCGGTTCACATGGTGCAAGAACAAGCAAGGCAACGTGTGTGAAGTGTCCGAGCCGGTACATTGGGCGCGGCCGAGTCAAGGAACGAGACAAGACCGAGTAGACCATCCGGGAGCCAGAGGTGAAAGGCTTGGCGTGCTCGAGGCTTGGAGTGGAGGCGAGACCATGTACGCGGGTTTTGGTGGTGCTACCAAAAAACCATCAACCGAAGCCTCGGGGTGACGGAAACGGTATCCGGGCGCGTCGGGAAGCTTCGAAGCGGGGGGCACGCGGCGTGATCGAGGAGCTTGCGTCAAAGGTAAGTAAGGCCCGATGGATGCATGTCCGCTCGATGGGTCTATTCATGTATTGACCAAAATGCCTCTGCGTGGGCTTGAGTTGTAACTCCTAGTGTAGGGGCACTTCGGTCATTTGTCCGGAGGGCATCTAGGCCCCTAACTAAGTTTTGGTAATTAATGACAACACTTGTGGACTAACAATTTCATTTGAGAATATGAGAATAGGTTAGTACCAAGAGTTGCAACGAGCTTCAAATGTTGATGTATGGATAGCATGTGTGCTATGCACCATGGGAAGCTCAAGGCAAAGGTATATGATAGGGCTTTTAAATTTGACCGGTCATGAGGTGATTAGAGGATGAAAGATGACCGGGTAGATAGGATAAATAGCCGTACTATCAAGCGGGATCAATATTGTTGGTTTGGTGAAATATTAGTGCCACAATGGTCTTTGACTTGCATATAGTGCATATAGATTTTGTGGTGACTAACTTTGTTTTGGGCACATTGCAAATATGCTGAAAACCAGCCCTGCCGTGGCTGGCGGACCGTCCGCGGGGGCTTGGCGGACTGTCCGTGAAATTCGAGTTAAAAAGAAATATCTAAATCCTGTGGAAAATCCGTCCGGACTGGTCCGCACGGACGGCGGACGGTCCGCGGCTCCGTCGCGGACGGTCCGCGGTTCGCTGACTTGTGGGCCCGCGTGCGCTGACTTGGTGTGCTGAGCAAAGGATGGCGGACTGTCCGTGCCATGTAGGCGGAAGGTCCGAATTAAGTCACATAGAGACGTTTTCCGGGGTTCCAGAGGGGAAGACTGTTCGGCCCTGCCTGGCGGACTGTCCGTGGTGCTGGCGGACGGTCCGCGGCTCTATGGCGGACGGTCCGCCGGACCTTAACGGTCACTTCTGACACACGTTTGACTGCGCGTTATAGCCGTTGTAATTCAAATGCGGACGGTCCGCGGTGACCAGGCGGACGGTCCGGCGTGCACGATTTTGAACGGGTTTTTCCCCAACGGCTAGTTTTGGGGAGAGGGCTATATCGGAGCCGAAGCTTGATCCCACCATCGTGAAGTCACTTGGCACTTTGAAAAGCTGATAACACATTCTAGAGCCCTTGTTCTCCTCTCTCTCACTCACTTGCTTTGAGGTTGCATTTCTTGGTGAGATTGAGAGACTCTAGTGCATTGCATCAAGGATTTGATCATTGTGGCACTAGGATTTCATTGAGCTCGTGGTTGATTTATTACTCTTGGAGGTTGCCGCCTCCTAGACGGCTTGGAGCTCGTGATTCCACTGAGCGCAAGTTTATTTCATAGAGTATTGATCTACTTTCTTGTCACCCTAGGTTGCAAAACATCAACATAGGCATAGAAATAGCTAGAGATTTAATTCTCATTGTGGTTCTAATTAAATTTCCCTAGTGTTGTGCTTGAAGTTTTGAAACCGCCTATTCACCCCCCCTCTAGTCGGTAATCCTAGATCCTACAAGTGGTATCAGAGTTAAGTACTCCCTAATCAAGGATTTAATCATCCCGGAGTAGGATTAAAATGGCTAGAGAAGGCAAAATGAAGCAAAGGAAGGTTCCTCTCTTTGATGGGGAAGATTATGATTATTGGAAGACTAGGATGACTACCTATCTAAGGACGGCCGGAAGAAAAGTTTGGGAAATTGTTGAGAACGGGTTCGTTATCCTAGACAAAGACAACAAGACCGAAAAAGACTTTGAGAATGAGGACCTTAATGAGGAAGCTTTGTGCATTTTGTATGAGGCTCTATCTCGTGATCAATTCAACCGTGTAAAGGGCATTAGAGTTGCAAAGGATGTGTGGAACAAGCTAGCGGAAATCTATGAGGGAACATCCTCGGTTAAAGAAGCTAAGCTCTGTGTACTCCAAGGAAAATTAAATGAGTTCACTATGAAGAAAGATGAAGACGTGTCAACCATGTTCAATCGGTTGAATGAGATTGTGAATGAGCTAAAGTGTCTTGATTATGATGTGTCGGATCGAGATTTCTCTAGGAAATTTCTTCGAAGTCTCCCGGAAAAATATGAGACAATTGTCACAATGCTAGTGAGAGAAGACTTGAAGAAATACACTCCTACGGAGGTGCTTGGTGAAGTACTCACACATGATATCTTCAAGCAATCTCAAAAAGAAGCTCATGGTCAAGCAACAATTGAAGAAAAGAAGAACATTGCTCTCAAGGATCAAGCCACTCAAGAAGATACTCATCTTGAAGAAAAAGAAGATGACTCGGATGAGGAGATGGCTCTTATTGTTAGAGGGCTTAAAAGAATTCTTGAGAAGAAGAAGTTTGGGAAGAAAAATCAATTCTCAAGGAAGAATCCATTTGAAGACAAAGATTGCTTCTCTTGTGGTGAAAAGGGGCATATATCAATGAATTGTCCAAGCAAGAAAGAGGACAAGTTTGGCAAGAACAAGAACAAGAAGAATGACCACAAGAAGAAGAAGTATTACAAGAAGGAGAAAAATGGGCAAGCCTACTTTGTTGATTCCGATGCAAGTGATGATGATGATGATGATGACAAGCCATCAAAGAGTCTTGCCGGGATTGCCATCAAGGAAGCACCATCACTCTTCTCCAAGCCTCATTGCCTCATGGCAAAAAGTACTTCAAAGGTAACAATAGATGAGGAAGAAAGTGATAGTGATTGTGATGAGGATAGTGGTAGTAATGCTATTTCATATGAATATGTTGCTAATTTGGTTATAAAATCCGATGACAAATTGCGCAAGGAAAAAGAAAAGTTGAAGGATTTAGAATTGAAAAACATTTCAATTCAAAAGTCCTATGAGGAGCTAAAGATTTCTCATGCCAACCTAAAGGATTCCCACAATACTCTCAACACCTCATTGGGAATTCTAAAGGGAAAGCATGAGGAACTTAAGGAAGCTCACAACTCACTCCTTGCACAAGAGGTCAAAGGAAAACTTGTTGTTGACAATGATAATTCCAAAACTTGTATGTCTTGTTCAACTAACACCTCTTGTAGCACAAGCACGAGCTCTTGCACTAGTGGGAAAGATTCAAGTGATGCATCTCATTTATTATTGGAAAATGAATCTTTGAATAAAGAAGTGGAGTGCTTGTCCAAGGATCTTTCCAAATGGTTTGGAAGCCAAGTCAAGTTTAATCATTGTTGGACAAGTCAAAAATTTACTTTGAACAAGAATGGCTTTGGTTATTTGCCCAAGCAAGGGAAGTTGGCTTTCGTTCCCAAGAAGACCACTTTTGTGCCATCAAGTGTGACATTGCAAGAAGAAACTAAATTCAAGAAATGTCACATTTGCAAGGCAAAGGTAGATGTGAATCACAAGTGCAAGAGCAAGAAGACCATATCCTTTGACCCATCTTACATTCTTAAGAAAGATTCAAAGGGTGTTGTGTGTGCCAAGTTTGTTGGTCGCTCTATGGATAGCACTAGGCTAAAATCTATTTGGGTACCTAAAGTTATGATCACTAACATTGAAGGACCCAAGTGTTGGGTACCTAAGAGGAAGTAATTTTCTTGTGTAGGTAAATTACAAAGCCGGAGGAAGACATTGGGTAATTGATAGCGGTTGCACACATAACATGACCGGTGAAAGGAAAATATTCTCATGTCTTGATGAAGATATCTCCGACTTTGATAATATTATCTTTGGTGATGATAGCGAGGGAGGTGTACAAGGCATTGGTGACATCTCTTTCTCTCAAGATTATAAGCTCTCCAATGTTTTGCTAGTTGATTCTCTAAATTTCAATCTTTTATCTATTGCTCAACTTTGTGATAATGGATATAGATGTTCCTTTACTAGAAATGAATTTGTAGTAACCTCTCTTGATGAAAAGGAAATAATCTTTAAGGGTTTTCGACATGATGGTCTATATCTAGTAGATTTCTCTTCCAAGGAGGCAAATCTCTCAACTTGTTTATTTTCTAAAGCCTCCATGGGTTGGTTATGGCAGAGAAGGCTTGGTCATGTTGGAATGAGGCAACTCAACAAATTAATTAAGCATGATCTAGTTCTTGGTTTGAAAGATGTGAAATTTGAGAAAGATAAACTATGTAGTTCTTGTCAAGCCGGCAAGGAAGTTGCAAATTCTCATCCAACCAAGAGTGTTATGTCAACCACAAGACCAATAGAATTATTGCACATGGATTTATTCGGCCCTACTACATATAGAAGCATTGATGGAAATAGCTATTGTCTAGTAATTGTGGATGACTTCTCAAGATTCACATGGGTGTTCTTTCTTATGACAAAGCCGATGCATGTGATATCTTTAAAAGTTTTGTCACTAGAGCCGAAAATGAGTTTGAAGTGAAGTTGAAGAAAGTTAGAAGTGACAATGGTAGTGAATTCAAGAACACTCGAGTTGAAGATTTTTGCAATGAATTCTCAACCACATATACACCGGAGCAAAATGGGTTGGTTGAGAGAAAGAATAGGACTTTGATTGAAATGGCAAGATCAATGCTAGCCGAGTATAGTGTGTCGGACTCTTTTTGGGCCGAAGCTATTAACACCGCTTGTCATTCATCAAATCGACTATATTGTCATGGGTTTCTCAACAAGACCCCTTATGAGCTACTTGTTGGAAGAAAGCCAAACATCTTATATTTTCGGGTTTTCGGTTGTAAATGTTATATCTTGAGGAAAGGCTCTCGGTTATCCAAGTTCCAAAGCAAGTGTGATGAGGGATTCTTTCTTGGTTATTCATCTTGTAGCAAGGCCTATAGAGTTTATAATAAATCAAAGGGATTCGTTGAAGAAGCTTATGATGTTCAATTTGATGAAACAAATGGGTCACAAGATGAGAAAGATAACTTGGATGATGCGAGAGGTGATGGTTTGAAAGAAGCCATGAAGAACATGGATATTGGTGATATTCGACCAAGGGAAGAAGAGGAAGAAGAGGATGATGATGAGGGACATATTGTTGGTAATCAAGAAATTGCTTCATCCTCTCAAAATCAAGTGATTGATAATGCGAGTGGAAATGATTCCTCTCAAGAAAATGAGCAATTGGTCTCTACTATTTCACCATCCACATCTTCTCAAGATCAGGTTGCCCAACCAAGAATTCATGGTCAAGTTGCCAAAGATCACCCCATTGATCAAATTGTGGGTGACATTAGTAAGGGTGTCCAAACTCGATCTCGTGTTGCTTCATTTTGTCAACATTATTCTTTTGTATCTTCTCTTGAACCTAAACGTTTAGATGAAGCACTTGATGATCCGGATTGGGTGATGGCTATGCAAGAAGAGTTGAATAATTTCATCCGGAACAAGGTTTGGAGTTTGGTAGAAAGGCCTAAGAACTACAATGTTATTGGTACTAAATGGGTCTTTCGCAACAAGGAAAATGAAGCTAGAATTGTGGTAAGAAACAAGGCAAGATTGGTGGCTCAAGGATATACTCAAGTCGAATGTTTGGATTTCGATGAAACTTTTGCTCCCGTAGCTAGACTTGAGGCTATTAGAATGTTGCTTGCTTATGCTTGCTCTCATAACATAAAACTTTATCAAATGGATGTTAAAAGTGCCTTCTTAAATGGTCATCTTAATGAACTAGTCACTACAAGGTTTTGTATCAAATTCAACGCCTCTGAATTGCAACACTGAAAATTTGGTTGGTATAGATGTTTGTTTTGCAACCATTCTTAAAAAGTGTAGCGATACGTGTTTTTAATACAACGGTTTTGAAGGTGTTGCAAAGCTTTGTTGCATTTGGGTGATGATATTGCAATGGTGTCAAGTGGTTGCACTAGAATTGATTGTGGTTGCAATTGTGTGGTAGTACTGCAACCACATTTGTGTTAGTTGCATTTAGTTGTGAATATTGCTATGCTTGTGTGGTGTTGCATAAATTTTTTGAAGCGTTGCAAATTATTGATGCTTAATGCAACGAGAACTCTTCGAGGCGAAGCAAAAGTGAGGTTCAATTGCATCCTATGTTTACAGTTGCAATATACTTCGATATTGTTGCAAATGCTAAACTTTATCGCAACAAGATGTTTGGCTCCGAAGCAAAAATTATGTTGAAGTGCAACGCTTAATTGTTGTTGCGATATATACTTGGAGTGTTGCAACAACTAAGAGGCAAGTCTGATTTGGATTGGGCCTTATCACGGGCCATACATGTCAGGCAGGGGGCGCTGCTTAGGAGTATCTCGCGATCCAGGGGTCCATCTCGGGATCCACGTCCGTTGGCTTGCTGCGCACGGGGGTGAGGGCGACCGCCGCCACTGCTCGACATCTGGACTCCTCCGACGGGTTGCTGCATACAGGGGTGAGGGCGACCGCCGCTGCTCGGCATCTCGACTCCTTCGACCTTCGCTCCACCAGACCTCCAAAACATTAGCATTTTGCTCTAAGCCCAGATAACTGTAACAGTTCTTTCAAATCTGTCACGGTCCGGGCCAAAACACTGCAACATTTACACAAATCCATCACGAACATAAATTAAAAAGTTTTCATTTCTCATATGACCCAAAACACTGCAATGTTTAATCAATTATGAATAAAATATGATTAATTTTAAAGGTTGAAATTCGAAGATTGGCCAAAATAAAAGTTTCTTAAAATTAAAAGTTATACAACACATATTGAAAGATTTTTTATTGAAAGGTTCTTTATTTATTGCAAACAAAATACAGCCACGTCACTTGACTCATCCATGCCTAGTCACCCAGCCACCTCCACGCGCCCAGTCACCCAACCACGTCTGCGATCTACAAATAAAAAATAGTCATATTTATAAATAAAGAAAATTGAAAAAAATCTCAAAAACAAGAAAATGGATAGAGCTTGGGTTGAACCCAAGACCTCAACCTCAAACCCACAACACTTACCACTAGACTATTTCACAACTGTTGTCTTTGTGAAGCATTTGGATTTTTTTAATCTAAATTTTGTACTGCCATGTATTCTGGCCTACCGCGTACTGGGCCGCGATGTGCTGCTAGCTGGGCTCACTGTCCTACTCCAGTCCCCTTCGCTTGCTGCCTGGGCCGCTCGAGCCTCCTTCGGCAAAAAAAAGGGAAAGACAATTTCTTAGAAAAAAGAGGCGCTGTCAGGAGTCAAACTCTGGTGGGAAGAAATAACTCCCCCACTCCTAACCATTGGGCTATGACCCCTCAAGTGATAGAGGGAGGCATTGATTTTTTTTATATTGTTCGCCTATTGTTTTATTGAAGAACACTAGAACAATTGACGTTTTTCTTTTTAATCTGTAATCGAATTTTGTATCTAGTTTTTCTCCATCATACGTAATCCAAATTTGATGATTTTTTCTAAAAATTTCTAAAATCATGCTCTATCAATTTGTGGAATTATTAATGCTATTATTTTAAAAAAACTTCTCGTGTGAGTTTGTTTGAACAATCCAATTTTTTAATTTCAATAAATGACAACTACAAGCACGATTTTTTTACACTAAATAATGTCAAATGGAAAAGTGATGAATACCAAAATTTCATATCTCATCAAGATCTACAATCTTTATTTAGATCGTTTTATCATGTAGTACAATTTGACAAGACTCAAACATAGTTTCTTAAACTATGTGAGTGAATCTAGGAACGCGTTGGCGTGCGTGCGGGACGCGGCTCGGTGCACTGGATGGCTGGCCGGCTGTGACATGCTTCGCGGTGGCGCTAGCCGGGAGCGTGTCCGCGCGATAGGGAGCAAAACAGAGGGGGTCGGGGATAGAGAAGAAACGAGTTGACCGAGATAAACGACGTTTGACTGGAGATTAAAACCATTTTGATGTTGAAACGTAATATTCATCCAAAACAAAACTTTCTCAAAATTTTATTCCCTACAACTTCCGTTTTTGATGATTTTTCATTTGAGTCCTGGTTTAATCAGAAAAAGATGATATTTGAAATTACAATGTTTGTTTTAGCTAGCATAGTTCAAACATTTTTCATGTTTCTATGTGGTCAGCTTATAGTAACCTTATAAATATTAAAATAGAATAGTTACTTTAATGGGTTCTATTAGTTAGTTATTTCAAAAACAAAGTAAAGTTTTCTAAAATTATTATGTTTTTGCCTAATGCAACACCGGAAAAGTGTTGCAATAGGTCCAAAATGGTTGCAATAGACACATTGCCCGGAAACCAAAATAACTTTTAATTGCCATGTCACCTGGTCCCACCTTGAGGATGTGGTGATGTGGTCCCACCTTGAGGACAAAAAAAAAATCCAAAAAAGAAGAGACATGCCGGCATAATCGCAACTCGAGACCCTCCGCTACCCGCTGGCCTGCTCTGCATTGCCACGGCCGGACACGCCCAGTCGGCTGCACCCTGGCCACGGCCGGCTGCACCCTGGCCACGGCCGGCCGCACCCTAGCTGGACCCTGGCAACGGCCGGCCGCGCCCCAGCTGCGCCTGGCCGCACTCCGGTCGTGGTTGGAATTTAATCCGGTGCAATAAAAAAGGTTGCATCCAAATTTGAGGAGTCCATTGGGTAAGAAAGTACTTGAGTGTTCGGTCAAAAAAGTTATAGAACTCATCAACATCTACACTTTGTATTATGATCATTTTTGGATTTAACAGATTTTGAACGATTCAAATTTTGAATTTCAAAAATTTACAGAGATAAACTTGTTTTTAAAATCCTAGATGGTTTCAAATTAAAAAGTCATGAATACCAAGTTTGTTTAAGTTCTCAATATCTACACTTTGTGTGCTGATCATTTTTACATTTGACAGATTTTGAACAATTCAAATTTGAATTTCAAAAATTTACAAAGAAAAATTTGGTCCCACCTTGAGGCTGTGTCGATGCGGGTCCCACCTTGAGGACGTGGTGATGCGGTAATACCAACGGAAGCCCCCTCGGTGACGTGGCGTTGTGGTCCCACCAGCGGTCCCACGTGGCTGCTGGAAAAAATGAAAAAAAAATCAAACACAAGTGCACCAAAATATTAGGTCAGGGAGAAATTGAACCCACGACCTCTAGCTCAAAGAGTACCTGACCACCCACTACACCACTCAATTGTTAGTTCTATAGAAGAGTCTCCTATCCTACATATACATATTCTACTATTTCTTGCAACATGCTACCGAACTATTGATTCATAGGCCTCTTCATGGCGATTGAGCCGCGCACATCCTGCATATAGCGCCAGGTGGCGGCACATGCTTACTTCTGCGTGTCAATTTTATGTTTTTAATGCAGATTTAAAACTAGTAATTGGTATTTCTCTCTTATTTGAACTCCAAATGTGATGATTTTTTTCTTAATTTCTAGAAAATCACTACCTTTCATTTACTAGCATTTGTTTCTATGTTAATTGTTATTTTATAAACCGTATCTATATAGCTCCGTTTATCCCAACTAAAACGATAATAACACAATATAGTTTTGCATAACAATTGATAACATAACTTCATATTTTCTAATGTTATAGTAAACATAAAGTTCTATCAAAGTCTGAGGTGCATACAAGTTCGAAAATGTGAAACACTACTTGAATCACAAAGTTTAGGATGAGATGTATGAAACTATATTAAACAGGTGTCCTATTTGTGAGCAATGTATACTCCAAACATCACAAAATCTTATATAACTTTTATATCAAGATCACACATTCATACTATGATTCCATGACATGGCACCCACAATTTTCAAAGAAGTTTTAGATATTATTATTATTATTATTTTATAATAAAATTGTAAGTAGAAGTTTTAATTATGCTTAGCAAATATTTAAAATTTTCATCTACTTAATGTATGTAAGGTACAATATAACTGACAAACATAAAATATATTTTTGTGTAATTTGTTAAAGTTTATTGGAGGTACACATAGTCACACAATTTAATTTGGAATTATTTTTAATAACACACAGAAAAAAAAAGAAAAAAAATGAAAACACTAAATGGGCTGAGAATTTAGTCTGGGCCGGCCGACACCCCTTCAAACCCTAACTCATTCTACGCGTCGCCTACCCACGAACCGACGGCGCTTCCTCCCCATCCCAGACCCAGATCTCCGATAGCGCTTCCTCCCCCCTCCTCCTCCCCAGATCTCCGACGCTGCTTCCCGCTCCACCTTTTTCCCTCCGTCTCCGACCCAGCCGCCTCCACCTGCCCGCCCGCTCCCTCCCTACTCCCCTCCCGCACACGGCCGCCTCCACGAAATTCTCTCCAGCGGCGGCGGCAGTTGCGCGGGTCCCCGTGAGAGGAAGGGTGCAGCTGCGGGGTGCGGGGACCACTTCGTCGTGGATGACCTGCTCGTGCTCCCGTACGACGACGACGATGAAGGGGACGGGGAGGCGGCGGGCGCCGGAGATTGCGGGGTGCCTCCATGCCTGCAGGTCACCGGGGCGGGAGAGCACCTCACTCTTCCACTTCTCCCACCGGGGGAGCAGGAGTGCAGCAACCCCCTTGAGCTCCCTCCTCGTGGGCAAGTACGTGATGGCGGGGTGAAGATGCGTGCCCTCCCACGACGGCCGTCCTGCTGCTGCTGCTGCTGGTGGCTAGTTGCGGCCTCGACGTAGCTGTGTCGTAGCGACCTCGACGCCTTCGATGCCGAGCTCTCCGACAAGATCCGCAAGTCACTCGCCGAGATTATCCTCCGATGGTGCGTTGCTTTCTTAGAATTTTTGTTAGTTGTGTGGACCGAACGGAGTTATTTCTGACTTTCTGTGCAATTCTAATCTCGTTGCTTTGCATTAGTGAAACAGTTGGCTTGATATTAGTGATTTTATTATTATGCAGAAAATTGCTATAACACAGCTTGGTAGTAGTTTAATACATTTTTCTGCACCATGTGCATGAATTAGAACATGGAGACCCAGGTTTTGACAATCTGTAGGGCTTAGTATTCTGTGAGTTGAGCTCTCGGTGATTTGATTGCTTAGACTATTCGAATTCCAAGCCCTGCTCGTAGTTGAGATATATGAATGGATCTTTGTTTCATTCAATCAGTGATCAGTTTTAGCTGGGCATTAGGTTTGATTGTAGATGTAGTCTCTCATTTCAGCTCTAGCCTGATCTGAATTCCAATGTAATTTCTGAATGCGGGTGTAGTCTCTGAATTCAGATGTCTGAATTCGAGTGTTGTTATGTTGGTGGTGAATGTATCTTGTTCCTATATTCCAAAACTGGGGTTTCCTGAAGAAAATGAGGGGATATCTGACTGAATATAGCATGGTTTCCCACTGAAGGACACATGATTTTTGGCATATTTTCTCAAATCGAGAGAGCATGTCCTTTATTTTTTATTTTGTGTTGTTGCGTTTGAGACAAAAGGCGCCATTGGTTCTATTTCTCAAGTTTGTCTACTAGTGTTTGAAATTTTATCTGTGAAATTCATACAAATTTTCTGTAGAACTCAAGGGTACAAATGTGCATGCTTGGAGTCCATGCGTGCTTATTAGCATCCTTTTTGCTTGCCTAGAATACTTTCTGCTTGCAGTCTATGCATGCTTTGAATCCATTCTAGAGATGGCGATGCTTGTTTGGAGTTTGTAGGTGCAGGTGGAGATGCTTATGAGCTCCAAAGACTACATAGTCCTTAATTCTTTCGTTTGCTTGAATGTGATATGTCATATATGATCTTTAAAATTTAGAAAAATCTATTGTATGATATAGCTTTGGGATTTATAGGCTTATTTATCTTTCTTATCACAAAAACTCTAATAAGCTAGCTAACCTGTTGATATCATTGAATAGCTCACTTATCTGAAATCTTTGATCATTGCCTTTCCTTCCGACTTTTCTAACACAATATGCTCACTTATTACAATACAATTGGTCGTTCTCAAACTGAACATGCACCTTTTTTATTTCCTGGCTGTTTTAACATTTATCTTAAATAACTCTTTTCTTTGCTTCTCAATCTTGCAGGAAATCAGTTTCTTTGCGTCGACAAATGCCATGCTGCAGCTTAGCCTTGCATAGGTAGAGGAATTACTGAGTTAAGCAACACCGGTTTTTGTGCTCTCGATCTGGTGTTTGACATTAGCGCGATCTGTTTCTATATTGTGATAACAAAAAGAAATTCCCAATCACAGTGGATAATGATTCATCATTAGAAGAGGGAAATATTTCTACTCAACTCTCCATAACCTTTTTTTTGAACAGTTAAAAACTGAATTTGCTTTTTGCATGTCAATGATTTTTAGTTCTAGAATTTTAGTTGACCTAATGCAAGTCAATGATTTTTTCAGGAGGATTCTTGAGCTTGAGAAGGAGCATGCGAATGGCCAACATATATATAGCGACGGAACCTTCGCTGCTGCAACATTAGTCTTTTTATTTCAATAAGTTCAAATAATTATGTGTGCTGACGCATTATTATGTGTTAAGCTATCTACTTATGTTCTCATTTATCTTGACACTCGGTATCTTCCGTTTGATTCTGTATGAACGAATTACATTTTGGTTTAATGGATGTTGATGCCTCATTCATTATGTATTTCTCGTTTTGTGATTAATTATTCAAGAGAACAAACAAAGCATCGCATCATGAATTATTAATATATATGAATCTGGCGTTGCAATATATGATGGAAATCAAATCAGATTGTATTGCAATAATTTCATATATAACAACCGCATTTAGTTGTGGCAATAGGTACAATTATCGTGGCAATGCATATACATTCTCTTGCAACTATCAAAAGGCGATGGTGGCAATAGAGAACCTACCTATAGCAACCAGTCAATATCGTGGCAACAGATGACCTAACTGTAGCAACCAACCAAAGTAATGTGGCAATAGCCTATGTCATCTATAGCAACCATTTGCAAACGTGGCAATAGAGGACCTCTCTCTAGCAACCAACCTCCCAAAACGTTGCAATAACCTAAGCCACCTATAGCAACCATTTAGTTGATGTGGTAATAGAGAAACTCTATTGCAACGATTTCTACGCGTAGCAAAAAAATCTATTGCAACACCTATATTCTGTTGCCACTGTATTGTATTGCTATACAACCAACGTGTCGCAATACATGTCACTAGCAACGTCTCGTTCGTTACAATTGGTACCATTGCAACACCCATAGTGGTTGCAATGTCCTATGTCACAACGCTCACCAAGTGTTGCAAAAGAGTCAAAACTGTTGCAATAGATGGGTTCTGTATCGCTACTAAACGTAAACTGTTGCATTACGCTATTGCTACGGTTACAAGTGCAACAAGCTAGACTTGAAGCTATTAGAATGTTACTTGCTTATGCTTGCTCATAACATAAAACTTTATCAAATGGATGTTAAAAGTGCCTTCTTGAATGGTGATCTTAGTGAACTAGTGTATGTTGAACAACCTCCCGGTTTTGAAGACCCCAAAATGCCCAATCATGTTTACAAGCTATCTAAAGCCCTCTATGGTTTGAAACAAGCACCTCGTGCTTGATATGAGAGGCTTAGTAATTTTCTCTTGTCAAAGGGCTTCAAAATTGGAAAGGTTGATACTACACTTTTTACTAAGAAAATTGGCAATGACATTTTTATTTGTCAAATATATGTTGATGATATCATTTTTGGTTCTACTAATGAATCTTTTTGTAAAGAATTTGGAGAAATGATGTCTAGGGAATTTGATATGTCCATGATTGGAGAATTGAGTTTCTTTCTTGGTCTTCAAATCAAGCAAATTAAGGAAGGCACATTTGTTTGCCAATCCAAATATATTAAGGATATTTTGAAGAAATTTGGCATGGAGGATTCAAATCCAATTAAGACTCCAATGGCTACAAATGGACATCTTGATCTTGATGAGGGAGGTAAAGCGGTTGATATTAAGCTTTATAGTTCCATGATAGGTAGTTTGCTTTACCTTACCGCATCTAGGCCCGATATCATGTTTAGTGTATGCATGTGTGCTAGATTTCAAGCCGCACCAAAAGAATGTCATTTGACCGCCGTGAAAAGAATCATGAGATATTTGAAGTTCACTCCAGATATTGGTCTTTGGTATCCAAAAGGTGCTCAATTTGAATTGGTTGGATATTCGGATTCGGATTATGCCGGTTGCAAGGTTGATAGGAAGAGCACATCCGGTGGATGTCAACTTCTTGGTTGTTCGCTAGTATCTTGGTGTTCAAAGAAGCAAAATTCGGTTGCACTCTCAACCGCCGAAGCGGAATATATCTCGGCGGGAAATTGTTGTGCTCAATTGTTATGGATGAAGCAAACACTTCTTGATTGTGGTGTGAAATTCAATGGAATTCCTCTCTTATGTGACAATGAAAGTGCTATCAAGATTGCAAATAATCCGGTTCAACATTCTAGAACCAAACATATTGATATTCGGCATCATTTTCTTAGAGATCATGTGAGCAAAGGTGATATCAAAATTGAAGGTGTGGGCACGGATGATCAATTGGCGGACATCTTCACAAAACCATTGGATGAATCTCAGTTTTGTAAATTGAGGAATGAGTTGAATGTTATTGACATTTCAAATGTGGCTTGATTTCTAACACATATATGTGCGTGTTTGCATATACTCATGTTTAGCATTCATATGTCATAAGTTACTTGTTAAAATGCCTATCTTATCATTCTCATGAAAATATGCATCATTTGTCAAGCAATGAACCCCATGGATCCATAACAACTCGTGTCACAAAGATTGAAACTCGGGCTGAGCAGACTGTGCTGTGCGGACCGTCCGATCATGGACCGCGGACCGTCCGCATTGGACTAGCGGACCGTCCGCCGAGGACTCACGGTCCGTCCGTAATTTCTCCGAAATCACTCAGGAACTTTTGGGCCTCACGTTCCAGGGGGTCAGACCGTCCGCCGTGATCTCGCGGACCGTCCGCCGTGGTCGGGCGCAAGTGGGACCGGCCCCGACGGGATCTAAAGAGATGGCTGCTCCTCTCTCTCTCTCACAACTCGTGTCATTGTTCCCCAACCCCTCTCTCTCTTGTTCTTGATGAAGAAAAGAGCCCATCACTCGATCTCTTGATTGGGGCACTTCCCGGACGGTCCGAGGGCATCTACGGACTCAAGACAGGATTCTCCATCATGTCCTCCGGGTATTTTCATCGATTTCTCTCTTGGTTGGTTTGAATCTAAGGATGAATATGGCTAGGGTTTGGGCCTCTGATCTGAAATTTGACCATGGATTTGGAAATCTATCTTGGGGAATCTGTTGGATATGCTCTAGTGATGGTTTTGCTAAAGTTTGGTTGAATATTTTGGATATTTGTTGAGATATGCGGATCGAAATTTTCGGATCACTGTTTATGTTTGTCGCCGCTACAATGACTCGCGGACCGTCCGTTCGGGAAGCTCGGACCGTCCGCCCATACTTGGCGGACTGTCCGCGGTGCCCTGTCGGACCGTCCGCCGTGCACTGTCAGCAACGACCTTAGACAGGGTATTTTGGGATTATCTCATTTATCAAATATTATATTGACTCAAATGGTTGTTTTATCACAGTGCTTGTAAGCTCGCCAAGACCTTGGCCACTCGGTTCAAGAAAAGTGGGCAAAAGAAGAAGGGTGATGAGGGGACGTCCAAGAGACGTCGGGTTGATGAGGATGATGTGGATCTGGGCAGTGACGACCCCGATGACAGTGATTATGTGGCTGATACATAGGTAGAATCTTCTATGGGACAGCAGTCTGAGTTTGTAGTAGAGGAGGATACAGGATTGCATCAAGGGGGAGTTGGTCTACATCCGGACATTATTGATATTCATTCTCACACAGCTCCAGGAAAGTCTGGCAGTCAAGAGAATATGCAAGGGTAAGAAACATCAATGCCTACTCTCAGCGTTGTGACACAGATAATCAATTCTTCCATACTTTAGTTCAAGAAGATGCTTTCTTTGGTCACTTGCTTAGTTGCACTCTATGGGCTCATAAGAGGATTGATTTTAATTACCTTGCTAGTAAACAAGTGCTAGAGCATGTGGCTCTCTTACTTGAGAGGCTTAGGCTTAGAAATTTTATGGAACATCAATGTGATTGGAATGAAACACTGATTCGACAGTTCTATGCCACCTTTGAGCTAGATATTGTGACACAAACTGTTGAGTGGATGTCTGGCTAATCGAGATACACTGCTACCTTTAGAGAGTTTGCTGCAGCCAATAAGTTAGACTATGACTATTTTTATGGTGCTGACAGTCTTGATGTGTATCAACAAGATCTTTTTGAAGAATCCCAGAGATTCTATGAGCCTGCACGTATTGGTATTCCAGTTAAATAAGGCACACCCACTTGGCTTAGGCATCACCCAGCTGCTATCAATAGAATTATTCGATACACATTCATGCCTAAGAGTGGAAATAAAGACAAGATTCGTGAGTATTATTGGAATGTGATCCATTACATTATGACTGGGACTAAATTTAATGTTATCAATATGATTTTTTAGTTGATGGATGAGAAGAGGATGTCACTGTCTGGCAACATATATTTTGCACCATATATCATGTCCTTAAGTAAGGAAAAGACTGGATACAATGGTCCTTGTGAGATTCGCCACGAATGGTTTCAGCCCTTTGCTAATGCCAATGACTTTCTGAGAAGGGCATTAACCCCATATGTAGATGATGATATTGGTGATCATGATGTTGAGGCAGCAGCAGATATTGATATGGGTGCTCATGAGATGCCTCCTCCACCTCCTCCTCCTCCTCCTCCTCCTCCTCCTATGCAGCCACAGGGTTTTTGGGTCCCCCCAGAGGGATATTTCACTCTATACTTTGACAGCATGGCTCAGTCTTTTGGGGCACAGATGGATACTGGGTTTAATACTATGCAGCAGGGCCTCCAGCAGCGGTTTGATGCATATGAGCAGCACATGAACACTCAGTATTATCAGCCTATCATGACTCAGCTTCAGAGTATGCAGCAGGGGTTTCAGACTGACTTGGAGACTTTGACTGGCAGATTTGATGGGTTGTCCACTTCAGAGCAGTATCATCAGCTGGTTGATCGTCAGACTCAGCTTGAGAGTTCATTTAACATGTTCAACACAGCTTTCACCGACTTCAATGGCCACTTCTACAATGTCTATCCTCGGCCATCTTATCCTCCGCCTCCACCACAGGATGAGTAGATCTTTTGGTACTTGATGCCAAAGGGGGAGAGATTGGGAGTGATGTGATCTTCAGGGGGAGCTTGGTTGCATGAGCATGAACTTGAACGTTGCATTGCATATTTATTTCCATGTTATATGTGATGAACTATGTGTGCATGTAATAAGCTAAACTTGGTTGTGCTTTTTATTTTTCGCTTGGATTTGTTCTATCTTATGTTGGACTATGTGTGTGTTGGCGGTCGTAACAACCCAAATCCGACCACCAATACTCGGGAATAAATGAGGTTATATGCAACATTCCATGCACTTAGGTTTATTTTTAATAAAGTTCCACGAGTTTTGGTGAGTGTCATGTTTGCAGGTACAATATCACGAAACACGTGCTATAGGGGTCGGAAATGACAGAAACGGCCGAACGACATGTTCGGCCGGTTATCCCCCTTAGCCGTACGGGCCGCCGGGAGCCGTCCACGTCAGCGACAACAAAGCGATGACATCACAAGACAAGTGGACGAATGCAAAGTCATCCTGGGCCCACACAAGTCAATCCCATGCATCAGGGGCCGGTCCAGGAGCACCACAGGGCAGAGGCGGTGCTGGGGAGCAGGCCTGGGCTCCAGGTCCAGTTCGGCCGAACCGCCCCCAGCTGGCATGGTTTTTAAAGCGGTAAGGCGAGGCGAGGCGACACACTACCGCCCGGACGCCTAGGCGGTTAAGGCGCAAGGCGAGGCGACGCCTTATATACATAGTATATCTTGAAATATACATACATATACATGTGGAAAAAGGAAAAACAAGAGACCAATGGGCCTAAAGATGAAAAAAGGACCATCAGACCGGCCAGCCCAACATCCCCAACCCTATCCCTACTCCGTATAACCTTATCCGCTTGACCGCTCCCCTCATTCGTTCCCAGATGCCGCCGCCGTCGCCTCCCGCACGCCGCCGTCGCCTCCTCCTCCGTTGCCCACCCCTGGCCGCCGCGCGCCCCTGCTGCCTCCTCCTCCGCCGCCGCCCACCTTCCCCTGCCTCCTCAGCCTCCGCCGCCACATCTGCAAGCCATCAGTGCCGCGGCCGACCTGTCCCAGCCTCCTCCCTCTCTCTCTTCAGCAGCCTACCACGACAAGGCGGACGAGAATGGTAAAGCGACCCGGACGCCCAGGGGTGCACCAGAGCCGCTGGATGCAGAGGCGGTGGGATGGACGGTTCGGCTGAACTGACCTGTTCGGCCGAACCGCCATCCTCGCCCGAAATGCCAGGGGGTACCCCCCTTGGTCCCTTGGCCGGTACTCCACCTCAACCGACCCTGGAAGCTATAAGTAGAGGGCCTGTTCACACTTGTAACACACACCACTCAAGCCAAGGAGCTCTTCCACTTCATTCTTTCTAGTAGAGTTCGGATAGTTTAGTTGGGAGTTAGAGTCGAGTCGAGCTGTGCCTCGGAGGTTCCGGAGTCATCTTCAGAAGGTCTGGTATTAGCTCTTGTATCTTTTACTTTATCTTTTGTTGACATTCAAGTTATCAATATAGTATTTAGTTTATTCTACTTGTGCTTTATATAGTTGCTTCTACTTTAATCTAGTTGCTTCTATATCGTGTTTAGACTATAGTCGGTTCTAGTTCTTAGTGCTCTTAGTTCTTGCTTAAGTCTCTGTCTTAATTGGTTCTTCGTCACTGCTCACACTAGCGGTGACTTGTCATTGTGGTGTGAGTAAGAGTTGCTTCCTTCTGCTAGCGAAGTAAGTAGTTATTGATCTGTGTAGGAGTGGTTCCTAGACTTGTCAGTAGCCTTAGTTTCTGCCCGTCGCAACGGAGGTGGTAGCCAGGAGGTGGTGACAGCCCTTCCGGTCGTTGTAGTCCATCACGTTAGTTCCGGTGTCCTAGGACCCAAGGTTTAGGGTAATCGGCACCCCTTCTCATCCCTTTCTACGTGTCGAAGGCTCTGTAGTCCCCAAGGAAGGCAATAGACTTATTCCAGATCTACTAGTGCTGGATCTTTAGCCACTCTATCTCTAATCACTTGGCTTAGGTAGATAGAGTACCCAGGACTCCTTTATCTCTTCTCGTTGTCCTCCCAACTAGCTATACCTTCTCTCGTCAATCCGAGTCCCCCTTAAGTTGTGTGTGTCCGGTATATCCACTCCTATCCAATACCGTTACCCCCGGTCTTGTCTAGTCGTGTACCCTACTCTGATAGTCTCGAATATCTGTTCACTAGTAGTCTTGCCAAAGCTTCCCTGCGGAAATATAAATTACGATACCTCGGGATACTCCCAGGTGAAGTGCTACAGCGGTGATTCTGTGCGCTTGCAGAATATTTCTATATTTTACTAAGCCATAAGGAAAACCACTGAACAGACACGTACGTTCTTGCTTGATGGAGCGGAGAACTCACGGATCGTTTTGGTTGCCGGGGAAGTCTTTGGCTAGATTACTTTTGAACTTTTATCTTGAGCTATCTTAGTTGAGTACCGCTACTCAAGCGGGTTTATCCTTGCTCTGTTCGTTGGTCCTTGTGGAACAGAGCAGTGCATTACTGGTTTCCAACTACCGTCAAACTTCCAAGAAAATCCGGAGTCACTTGTGAGGAAAGTACGACCCCGTGTTGTGCCTCCTCAGAAGCAACTCCTTCCGACGAACCCAGTCCTTCCCGTCGTTGACCAGGCTACATCGAGGATGGCTGCCAAGACGATCCGTGAGTTCTCTGCTCCTTCGAGCGAGAACGTACGTGTCGGACCAGCTCCGCCGGTCGGAGATGGCATCTTCGAGCTCAAGCCAGCCCTCATCAACATGGTTCAGGCTAGCCCGTTCTGCGGCAAGCCACACGAAGATGCCAATGCCTATCTCCAGCATTTCCTGGAGATCTGCAACACCTTCACCATCCGCGGAGTAAGTATCGATGCCATTCGCCTTCAGTTATTTCCATTCTCATTACTAGCCAAGGCGAGACAATGGTTTTATGCTAACCGCGATGCTATAGACTTATGTAAAGGATGTGTTTCGGTAGCAAGGATTGGTCGTGCTATACTTGCCTTTATCCAAATGTTAGCTGCTTAGAATCTTGAACTCTTGCTCTTGCTCTCGCTCTTGCCCTTAATCTTCCGAGTCTCGAACCTCGCTCCTTCTACTCGAAGCAAGCAACGGCGCAGACATACAAGCAAACAAACAAGTACAACTAAGAACAGTACACCAATCAAAAGAAGAGCTTTAAAAGAGCGCGCTAAAGGATAGGGCTTGGTTCTATGGTCACGGGAGCGCAAGAATCGCTGAAAACGGAACTAGGGTTGGAAAGATAAAGCTGTTCGAAGGATTTTAATTATAAAACAATACATCTATATGCTTGGTTGATTTTAATTAAAGAAAAAAACATAAGTAAAGGTGATTCAAATAATTTAATTTGAATTTGTAAAACCGAGGTAAAACTTAATCACATTTTATTTATAATGTTTATGTACAGATTATACATAGTTAAATATTTAATTTGAAAATATAACATGTGAGAGCATCTAACAAAAACATATCATATTTCGTGTTTAGCTAGCCCATAGTGCTTTAATAAAATGATAGAAACTCAAGTCGCTCAGTTAGCTGCTGTTGTTCCTGTCACTGAATCGGGGAAGATTCCGGGGCAACCCGAGCCTTCCCTCGAGACAGTGAATTCTATCACTACCAGGCATGGTAAGATGTCTCGTAGAGTGTACTCCGCACTAACCACGCAGGGAAGGTCGCACGCATCCGAGTGCTGACACCAAGATGGACCTACCTGCCAAGAGCTGTGAAAAGGGCGATCATCAAGACCTCTCCGGATAGAAAGGAAGATCCCGGAGTGCCCATCATTCAGTGCACGATCTGGAATCGTCGCATTGATGATGCTCTCTGTGATCTAGGGGCAAGCGTCAACATCATGTCCAAGGTACTATTTAAAAAGTTATGCTACCCTACTTTGTCACCTACAACTGCCCAGGTACAGCTTGCGGATTCAACCGTCCGCTACCCCGAAGGGGTGATCGAGAATGTACCGGTCCGAATTTGGGGATGATACGTCCCTGTGGACTTCGTTGTCCTCGACACGGGGAACGATTGCTCGTTTCCCCTTGTGTTGGGCCGGCCGTTCTTGAACACTTCTCGGGCTAGAATCGATATGGATGCGAGAGAAATCTCGTTCCGTATCGACGGAAGGTTGACATATTTCAAGTTTCAACCTCGGGAAGTAAGAAAGGCAGAGCCACTCACACCGGAGCAGAGGAGCGCCGAGTGTTTCCTTAAGGCTCTCATTAATGGAGAGCTGGAAATACTCGGTGGTGAGCAGCTCAAGTGGAACGAGACGACAAAACTACTGAACCAGTTCAAGATTCCACTAACCTAGAGCAGGTTAATGCGGTCGCATCCGAGCCACAAAAGTCTCTGGGGACGCTGATCTCGCCACCACCACCGACAAAGAAGAAAAGCAAGAAAATGTGGCGGAAGAAGGTTGCATCGTCCGAGTCATCCACTCCGGGACCGGACGATGACAAAAGCAATTGAAGACAGGAGAAGTCCCGCTCGCGGACTTAAAAGCTGAGCTCTCGACGCGAGGAAAACCGGTATGTATCCCATATTTTCCTTCCAAATTTTAATTTTTCAATTGCATTTGCATGTTTCCCTTTCCAAAATAAATGAACCACTTGAATAAAAATTTGAGAGAGAGTAGAAAAATTTTGCAAGCTTGGTTAAAAATAATTGGACATATACTGAAGTTTTACCTAGGGTGAATGTAATTGGTAACTTTTATCATTTTCACTCCTTCTAGAACATCTCCAATTATTTACCACCACCACCAACCAGCAACAAACATGTCTACCCCACTAAAATGGCTGCATGCTCACCAATTATCACAAAACATGGCAGCATGGGGGTAACTCCACTAAAACCAACTTTGGGTCATGTCAATTTTGCATCTCACCTAACACAAACCACTCACATGACCTTGGAGAAATTTTGGCCACACAATTTTGGAGTGGGAGCACAGCCATGGGAGTGCTGCACTCACATGGGAGTGGCTAGGCCACTTCGGCCAATTCGGCCGAACAAGGCCCTTTGGCCGAACGGCCACGGCTGCTCCCCTCGGCCTATAAAAGCCACCCATTGCTTGCTAGCTCTCACACACTCCTTCACTCAGAAATTTTTCGCTAGAAGCTCTCTCTCTCTCTCTCTCTCTCTCTCTCTCTCTCTCTCTCTCTCTCTCTCTCTCTCTCTCTCTCTCTCTCTCTCTCTCTCTCTCTCTCTCTCTCTCTCTCTCTCTCTCTCTCTCTCTCTCTCTCTCTCTCTCTCGAAATTCTGGACATGTTTGTGGAGGTGTCCGACATCCCACAAGAACGACTAACCTTTTGTGGTGGTTTTCATCCCCGCAAGAACGACTAACTTTCCCGAACAACTGACTTGATTTTCTTGTACTAACCATTTATATCCAGTCCTTCGGGTAGTTGTTGTTGCACTAACCTTTTGCAGGAATCATGTCGAAGTTCTTCACGTCGCTCCATCGTTCCGCCCGGCTAGGCCGACGATCGGACGATGCAGGGAGTTCCCCAGCTCCGTCCAGAGGCTCAAGCCGGATGGACACGGATGAGCACGAAGCAGCCGGCTCGGGATGGGGCCATGCCACACCCCCGGCCAGGCAGCTCCTAAGTGAGAACGACATCAACCTCAGGACGGAGAGGGAACGGAACACCTTCAACGAGCTGCGACTGAAGGTGTTCGAGCACACCCGTGTTTTTGAGCAGGAGCTGCTCAGGGTCACAGGTATGGACGAAGAATTCGCAGAAGTTTTCCAGGCCATTGGCTGGGAAAATTTCTGGCACATCAACGAACAAGGTTCGTACCTTCTCACCCTCGAATTCCTTTCGACTTTGGTTTCTGAGTCTGGGGGGATTCGTTTCCGATTCTTCAACCAAGAGTTCTTCTGCTCTTGGAGGGATTTGAGCTCGGGTCTCGGATTTGCAAGCCGTTGTTCTTTAGACCCGAACAAGGCTTTGAAAAGGTTTGATCGGGGAGGCTTTTGGAAAAACATTTCGGGGAACACCAACTATCATGCGCCACGCACGAACAGCATACATAATCCCACGTTGCATTTCATGCATCGTTGGGTATCCATGACGGTGTTCCCCCGGGCAGAATTGCGCCCCGTCAACACCATTGAGTTGCGAGTTCTTTATGCCATGGTTAAGCAGATTCCTTATTCTCCTGTTAAAGACATGGTTGCTCACTGGTTGTCTCACATTTCTCGTATGGGTAGCATGGCGATGACTTCTCTAGTCACTCGCCTCGCTAACCATCTGGGCGTCCTCCAAGGCGCCCGGCTCACGTACATCGAGTCAGCGCGTTCCGTCGTGGATGCCGAGCACTTCGTGCAGGCTCACATGATACGGCGGACGCCTGACGCAATGCTGGCTATGATTTACCGTGGCTATACAACTGAAGTGCCGTTGCCTTGTGTAGCACTAAAGTTGTATACCACGCAGAAACTAACTCTTCAACTGAGGACCGAGTCGGACGATTCTCCACCTTGGAGAGAGCCCGCTCGGCACAGCGTTGCGGACCAGTTACGAGGGGACGAGCCAGGCGTGATGCTGGGCTCGCCACCTCACAGGAGCCGGAAGATGCACCACAAATGCCGCATCGACACACTTCCGCTTTTGAGGCCACCTACGACATGTACACCGGTGCTGGGACGTCTGGAGCAGGAGGCTCCGGGCAACACCAGGAGTTGAACTACTACGCCTCAGGACGCTGGGAGTACGGCCAGGACACGGACTCTGAGTGGTCCGGGAGTCGGTATGCAGGGGGGTACGACCATACCTCCCAACCATACTACCCCGGATACTCGCAGTCTGCGCGCTTCGACTATGCTGGGAGTTGGCCTACATCTCCGACCGAGTCGAGCTCATGGACGATCGTACCCGCGAGATTCAGGACACGCTAGCCCGCCATTCTCAGTACCATCAGGAGAATAGCGGGATGGTGGCGTCTATCCAGCACGACGTCCACAAGCAAGCGGATCAGCTGAGCCAGTACCCTTCAAGGCTCAACCCCTACCAGTGAGAAGTCCTAGCTTGGGGGAGGACCCCCACCATGTACGTCCAGACCGACCCAGCACTTTGATTTCTTTTAATTTCCTTTTCATTTCCCTTCATGTTAGTTGCATTTAAAAAAATGAAAATACCAAAAATATTTCCCTTAATCAACATTTCCCTTTTGAATAAAAGTAACTCCCAACTATGCATGGAATGAATCATATGCCTCTCACCTTGGAAATGATGAATAGTTGCTCTGTCATTAATTTTGCTAGTACTTTGTTTCAACTAGTTGCTTGATATGCTTGAGTTATTTGGCATGAGTAATAATGAACCCGAAAACCTTGTAGGAGCACATGCTTTATTCCAAGTCTAAGTTGTTGTGGGGATTGATATAGTGAGAATTAGGTAAGTTCTATTCTGCTCTTAGTACGGGGAAAATCTCGGAGATTTATGCTTTCAAAAAGAAACAAGTTCCTCATTGGTCAAAATCCCTACCAGAGCCATATGATAAGCTTAGTTGAAAATTTCTACTCATATGCTGCTTGTTATCTTAGTGAGCTTTGTCAAATTGTTGTGACCTTTGAGTGAAACTTTCATATTCTTAGAGATCGAGATCCACGTACACACACCACCCCTCACTTGCAATTCCTACACTGGGAGTTAGTATTCATATTTTCCATCATCCATCCACAAAAATAAAATGCTCCATGTTCTATAATTTTCCTCTCCAAATATTCTTGATAGAGACATGGGCTATGCAAAAAGAAAAGCATACCAAAGAGCATGGCAAAAATAAAAGAAAAAAAGAAAAGCATGCCAAAGAGCATGGCAAAAAGAAAGAGAAAAAGAAAAGCATGCCAAGTGGCATGGCAAAAATATGAGAATAAAAGATAGCCCATGTTCTCGAAAAACAAATCAAGAAGAGGGAAGTTCATCCAAGGAGCCACACCATATTCCATTCCACCAAAGTCCATTCCACCATATTCCACTCCATCCACCCCGCACACTTGCACTTCTCGATCTTAAGATGTGTTTGGTTTCCTCATAGATCCGGTCTTTGACCTAGCAAAATATAAGATGCATGCATTCATCCTTTGTCCCTGAGCCACACAAAAAGCCATATTAGATGTTAGGATGAAAAAGGAGGCACAAGCCTTTGGTGAGGATTCAAATACACTTGAGAGATTGATTGTGCCAATGAGGAACAATTTGTAGTTTTCAAACCTTATGAAAATTTTCCGAGATGGGATCCTGAAAAGAGTAGAGTGGGATAAAACTAAGTTTAAACTGTTCATCCTTTCAACCATTGTGCCTTATATAGTTGCTTCTACTTTAGTCTAGTTGCTTCTATATTGTGTTTAGACTATAGTTGGTTCTAGTTCTTAGTGCTTCTAGTTCTTGCTTAAGTCTCTGTCTCTATTGGGATAGTTTAGTTGGGAGTTAGAGTCGAGTCGAGCTGTGCCTCGGAGGTTCCGGAGTCGTCTTCAAAAGCTCTGGTATTAGCTCTTGTATCTTTTACTTTATCTGTTGTTGACATTCAAGTTATCAATATAGTATTTACTTTATTCTACTTGTGCTTTATATAGTTGCTTCATTAGCTTGGGGGAGCTTGTTGGCGGTCGTTACAACCCAAATCCGACCACCAATACTCGGGAATAAATGAGGTTATACGCAACATTCCATGCACTTAGGTTTATTTTTAATAAAGTTCCACGAGTTTTGGTGAGTGTCATGTTTGCAAGTACAATATCACGAAACACGTGCTATAGGGGTCGGAAATGACAGAAACGGCCGAACGACATGTTCGGCCAGTTATCCCCCTTAGCCGTACAATTGACAAGGTTGCTTGCTCTTGCTAGCAGAGTAAGTAGTCGTTGCCTAGTGTAGGAGTGGTTCCTAGACTAGTCGGTGGCCTTAGTTTATTCCCGTCGCAACGGAGGTGGTAGCCGGGAGGTGGTGACAGCCCTTTCGGTGTTCGTAGCCCATCACGTTAGTTCCGGTCCGTAGGATTCCCCAGTTGGGAAATAGCGGCACCCCTTCTCATCCCTTTCTGCGTGTCGAAGGCTCTGTAGTCCCCAAGGAAGGCAATAGACTTATTCCAGATCTACTAGTGCTAGATCTTTAGCCACTGTATCTCTAATCACTTGGCTTAGGTAGATAGAGTACCCAGGAATCCTTTATCTCTTCTCTTGTCCTCCCAACTAGCTATACCTTCTCTCGTCTATCCGAGTCCCCCTTGAGCTGTGTGTGTCCGGTATATCCACTCTTATCCAATACCGTTACCCCCGGTCTTGTCTAGTCATGTACCCCTGATAGTCTCGAATATCTGTTCACTAGTAATCTTGCCAAAGCTTCCCTGCGGAAATATAAATTACGATACCTTGGAATACTCCCAGGTGAAGTGCTACAGCGTTGATTCTGTGCGCTTGCAGAATATTCACATATTTTACTAGCCATAAGGAAAACCACTGAAACACTCCTTACCCCAGTACCAGGATTCTCAATTCTGATATTGGATCATAAGAAGTGCCAACAATGTGGATGAACTATTTATCTCTATCTTATGTTGGACTTGTTCTAATGGTTCTATGATTGTTGAAGCTAACACATGGCATGGATAAATTTTATTATATATGTGGTTGACTTGATCTTCATGTTGTAGGGGAAGCTTCACCAAAAATTGTCATACTCATATATGTGTGAAAATTGAAATCAAATCCCACGCACACACATAGGGGGAGCTATTCTCAATTATTCAAATTTGAAGCCTACTACTCAATCTTATGTTGTGAATTATTTGCTATGAGTAAGTAACTTCAAGTTTCACCTTCAACTCTATCACTCCTTTCAAATGGTTGTCATCAATTACCAAAAAGGGGGAGATTGAAGGCATCTAGGCCCCTAATTAAGTTTTGGTAATTAATGACAACACTTGTGGACTAACAATTTCATTTGAGAATATGAGCATAGGTTAGTCCCAAGAGTTGCAACGAGCTTCAAATGTTGATGTATGGATAGCATGTGTGCTATGGACCATGGGAAGCTCAAGGCATGATAGGGCTTTTAAATTTGACCGGTCATGAGGTAATTAGAGGATGAAAGATGACCGGGTTGATAGGATAAATAGCCGTACTATCAAGAGGGATCAATTTTGTTGGTTTGGTGAAATATTAGTGCCACAATGGTCTTTGACTTGCATGTAGTGCATCTAGAATTTGTGGTGACTAACTTGGAATGGGGCACTTTGAAAATCTATTGAAACCCTGCTGATTCGTGCCTGGCGGACGGTTCGCGGGGTCTCCGCGGACGGTCCGCGGTGCGGTGGCGGACAGTCCGTGGGCCGCGCGGACTGTCCCCAGGACTTGGGCCCACACACTTTGACCGAGCGCTGACTTGAGTGCTGCGCGGACGGTCCGCGGGGCTAGGCGGACGGTCCGTATTTTCGCTCGAAATCTCCAGGAGCTAGAGGGCTTGCGATTCTAGAAGGGAAGACGGTCCGGGTTGTCCCTGCGGATAGTCCGTGGTGCATGGCGGACGGTCCGCGGGTTCCTGGCGGATGGTCCGTCAGGGCCCAACGGTAACCTCTGACACACTCTGACAGCCTTTCTAACCGTTGTAATTCAAACACGGACGGTCCGCGGGGTCCGGGCAGACGGTCCGCCGGGCCTGCTTTTGAACAGTTTTGTTCCCAACGGCTAGTTTTTGAGTGAGGGCTATATATACTTCCCCCCCACGGGCTTGGAGGGTCTCTTGGCACTTTGAAAAGCTGAACACTCATACTAGAGCCTTTGTTTCTCCCCTCTCTCACTCCCTTGCTTAGAGATTGCATTCTTGTGTGAGATTGAGGGTCTCTAGTGCATTGCATCAAGCATGTTGTAGGGGAAGCTTCACCAAAATTGTCATACTCATATATGTGTGAAAATGAAATCAAATCCCACGCACACACATAGGGGAGCTATTCTCAATTATTCAAATTTGAAGCCTACTACTCAATCTTATGTTGTGAATTATTTGCTATGAGTAAGTAACTTCAAGTTTCACCTTCAACTCTATCACTCCTTTCAAATGGTTGTCATCAATTACCAAAAAGGGGGAGATTGAAGGCATCTAGGCCCCTAATTAAGTTTTGGTAATTAATGACAACACTTGTGGACTAACAATTTCATTTGAGAATATGAGAATAGGTTAGTCCCAAGAGTTGCAACGAGCTTCAAATGTTGATGTATGGATAGCATGTGTGCTATGGACCATGGGAAGCTCAAGGCATGATAGGGCTTTTAAATTTGACCGGTCATGAGGTAATTAGAGGATGAAAGATGACCGGGTTGATAGGATAAATAGCCGTACTATCAAGAGGGATCAATTTTGTTGGTTCAACGAAATATTAGTGCCACAATGGTCTTTGACTTGCATATAGTGCATATAGATTTTGTGGTGACTAACTTTGTTTTGGGCACATTGCAAATATGCTGAAAACCAGCCCTGCCGTGGCTGGCGGACCGTCCGCGGGGGCTTGGCGGACTGTCCGTGAAATTCGAGTTAAAAAGAAATATCTAAATCCTGTGGAAAATCCGACCGGACTGGTCCGAACGGACGGCGGACCGTACGCTAATCTTTGGCGGACAGTCCGCGGTGTGCTGACTTTCGGGCCCACTGCGCTGACTTGTGTTGACTTCTGCTTGTGCTTAGTGCTTGGGCGGACCATCCGGGGGCTGTGGCGGACCGTCCGTATTAAATCTAACAAAAGCGTGTTACGGGGTTCCAGACGGGTAGACCGTCCGGCCTTGCTCGGGCGGACGGTCCGTGGCTGTGGCGGACTGTCCGCGGGTTGCTGGCGGACGGTCCGCAAGGCACCAACGGTCTTCTCTGACACACACCTGACAGCATTTGTAGCCGTTGTGATTTGAGCGCGGACGGTCCGCGACTCTCGGGGAGACGGTCCGCGGTGCACGTTTTTGAACTGAGTTTGCACATAACGGCTAGTTTTGGGGAGAGGGCTATATATACTCACCCCTCACGGGCATGGGGGGTCTCTTGGCACTTTGAAAAGCTAGATACTCATTCTAGAGCCCTTGTTCTCCTCTCTCTCACTCACTTGCTTTGAGCAAAATTGATCCCTCTTGATAGTACGGCTATTTATCCTATCAACCCGGTCATCTTTCATCCTCTAATTACCTCATGACCGGTCAAATTTAAAAGCCCTATCATGCCTTGAGCTTCCCATGGTCCATAGCACACATGCTATCCATACATCAACATTTGAAGCTCGTTGCAACTCTTGGGACTAACCTATTCTCATATTCTCAAATGAAATTGTTAGTCCACAAGTGTTGTCATTAATTACCAAAACTTAATTAGGGGCCTAGATGCCTTCAATCTCCCCCTTTTTGGTAATTGATGACAACCATTTGAAAGGAGTGATAGAGTTGAAGGTGAAACTTGAAGTTACTTACTCATAGCAAATAATTCACAACATAAGATTGAGTAGTAGGCTTCAAATTTGAATAATGAGAATAGCTCCCCTATGTGTGTGCGTGGGATTTGATTTCAATTTTCACACATATATGAGTATGACAATTTTTGGTGAAGCTTCCCCTACAACATGAAGATCAAGGCAACCACATATATAATAAAATTTGTCCATGCCATGTGTTAGTCTCAACAACCATAAAGCCACTAGAACAAGCCCATCAAGAGATAGAAATAGTAGTTCATCACACATTAGAAAAATAAAATCACAACCAAGTTCTAGCTTATTACATCCACACATAGTTCATCACATATAACATGGAAAGATAAATATGCAATGCAAAGGTCAAATTTTTTATGCACATGCAAGCCCTGCAAGCTCCCCCTGAAGATCACATCACTCCCAATCTCTCCCCCTTTGGCATCAAATACCAAGAAGGGACTAGTCATCCTGCGGTGGTGGAGGAGGTGGATAAGATGGCCGAGGATAGACACTGTAGAAGTGGCCACTGAAGTCAGTGAAAGCTGTGTTGAATGTGTTGAATGAGCTCTCAAGCTGAGTCTGACGATCAACCAGCTGCTGATACTGCTCTGAAGTGGACAACCCATCAAATCTGGCAGTCAGTGCATCCATGTCAGTGCGATACCCCTGCTGCATATCCTGGAGCTGAGTCATAACTGGCTGATAGAACTGAGTGTTCATCTGCTGCTCATAGGCATGAAACCTCTCATCAAAACGCTGCTCAAGCCCCTGCTGCATTGTATCAAACCTGGTGGCCATCTGTGTCCCAAAAGACTGAGCCATGCTGTCAAAGTATGGGGTGAAATACCCCTCGGGAGGAACCCAAAAACCCTGTGGCTGCATAGGAGGACCAGGAGGAGGTGGAGGAGGCATCTCAGGCATATCCATCCCTACATTTGCAGGTATCTCATCACCCATGTTACCTGCCTCATACTCATCACCTTCCTCATAGGAAGTGAGTGGCCTATTCAAAAAATCCCTGGCATTGATAAATGGCTGAAACCACTCATGGCGGCTCTCACAAGGACCATTGTAACCACACTTTGCTTTGATCAAGGACATGATATATGGTGCAAAGTATATGTTACCAGCTAATGACATCCTCTTCTCATCCATCAACTCAAAAATCATCTTGACTACATTGAATTTTGTTCCTGTCATAATATAATGAATCACATTCCAATAGTAGTCACGAATCTTATCCTTGTTCCCACTCTTAGGCATGAAAGTGCATCTAATAGTCTTATTGATGGCAGCAGGATGATGCCTAAGTCCTGTGGGTGTTCCATGCTTGATTGCAACACCAAGATTTGCAGGCTCATAGAAAATGTGAGAATCTTCATACAAATCTTGTTGATAAACATCAAGACTAGCATTATCATAAAAATAAGCATATTCCAACTCATTTGCAGTGGCAAACTCCTCAAAAGTGG
>OAMR01000680.1:407167-425038 GCA_900205405.1 Echinochloa crus-galli | reverse complement strand
CAACTTCATTGGTTTGATGGATTCTTAGTGCCACATTGGTCCTTGAATTGCATGTAATGCATTTAGAATTTGTGGTGACTAACTTGGATATGGGCACATTGCAAATCTGCTAAAAATCCAGCCAAGTCGTGGCTGGCGGACCGTCCGCGGGGGCTTGGCGGACTGTCCGTGAAATTCGAGTTAAAAAGAAATATCTAAATCCTGTGGAAAATCCGACCGGACTGGTCCGAACGGACGGCGGACGGTCCGCGGCTCCGTCGCGGACGGTCCGCGGTTCGCTGACTTGTGGGCCCGTGTGCGCTGACTTGGTGTGCTGAGCAAAGGATGGCGGACTGTCCGTGCCATGTAGGCGGACGGTCCGAATTAAATCACACAGAGACGTTTTCCGGGGTTCTAGATGGGAAGACCGACCGGCCCTGCCTGGCGGACTGTCCGTGGTGCTGGCGGACGGTTCGCGGCTCTATGGCAGACGGTCCGCCGGACCTTAACGGTCACTGTTGGCGGTCGTTACAACCAAAATTCGACCACCAATACTCGGGAATAAATGAGAGACTATGCAACATTCCATGCACTTAGGTTTATTTCTAATAAAGTTCCACGAGTTTTGGTGAGTGTCATGTTTGCAGGTACAACATCATGAAACACGTGCTATAGGGGTCGGAAATGACAGAAACGGCCGAACGACATATTCGGCCGGTTATCCCCCTTAGCCGTACAGGCCAGCGGGAGCCGTCCACATCACCAACAACCAAACGAACACATCATCCGCCATGTGGACGACCGCCAACTCAACCAAACCCGTGCCAAGTCATCCAGGGCCCACAGAACACAAGTCCACAGCACCAGAGGGCAGCCCAAGGAGGTCCAGCAGCAGAGGCGGTGCAGGGGGGCAGACCCAGGCCTCCCCACTCCACCACCGACTCCAGGGAGGCGCCCAGAGCCGCAGGATCAAGATGGACGGTTCGGCCGAACAGGTCGGTTCGGCCGAACCGCCATCCTTCGCCCGGGAGATCAGGGGGTACCCCCCCTAACTTCCTTGCCTCCTACTCTGCCTCAACCGACCTTGGAGCAGTATATATAGGGCCTCACACTTCACTTGTAATACACCACTCAAGCCAAGGAGCTCTTCCACTTCATTTCCTTCTAGTAGAGTTAGGATAGTTTAGTTGGGAGTTAGAGTCGAGTCGAGCTGTGCCTCGGAGGTTCCGGAGTCGTCTTCAGAAGCTCTGGTATTAGCTCTTATATCTTTTACTTTATCTTTTGTCGACATTCAAGTTATCAATATAGTATTTACTTTATTCTATTTGTGCTTTATATAGTTGCTTCTACTTTATCTAGTTGCTTCTACTATCTAGTTGCTTCTATTAGTGCTATATGTGTTTAGACTATAGTCGGTTCTAGTTCTAGTGCTCTTAGTTCTTGCTTAAGTCTCTGTCTTAATTGGTTCTTCGATTCTGCTCACACTAGCGGTGACTTGTCATTGGGGTGTGAGTCGAGTTGCTTGCTTCTGCTAGCGAAGTAAGTAGTTATTGATCTGTGTAGGAGTGGTTCCTAGACTTGTCAGTAGCCTTAGTTTCTGCCCGTCGCAACGGAGGTGGTAGCCGGGGGTGGTGACAGCCCTTCCGGTCTTGTAGCCCATCACGTTAGTTCCGGTGTCCTAGGACCCAAGGTTCAGGGTAGTCGGCACCCCTTCTCATCCCTTTCTGCGTGTCGGAGGCCCTGTAGTCCCCAAGGAAGCAATAGACTTATTCCAGACCTACTAGTGCTGGCTCTTTAGCCGCTGTATCTCTAACCACTTGACTTAAGTAGACGAAGCCACAGGAATCCTTTATCTCTTCTTGTTGTCCTCCCAACTAGCTATACCTTCTCTCGTCTATCCGAGTCCCCCTTGAGCTGTGTGTGTCCGGTATATCCACTCCTATCCAATACCGTTACCCTCGGTCTTGTCTAGTCATGTACCACTCTTTGATAGTCTCGAATATCTGTTCACTAGTAGTCTTGCCAAAGCTTCCCTGCGGAAATATAAATTACGATACCTCGGGATACTCCAAGGTGAAGTGCTACAGCGGTAATTCTGTGCGCTTGCAGAATATTCACATATTTTACTAGCCATAAGGAAAACCACTGAAACACTCCTTACCCCAGTACCAGGATTCTCAATTCTGATATTGGATCGTAAGAAGTGCCAACAGTCACTTCTGACACACGTTTGACTGCGCGTTATAGCCGTTGTAATTTAAACGCGGACGGTCCGCGGTGACTAGGCGGACGGTCCGGCGTGCACGATTTTGAACGGGTTTTTCCCCAATGGCTAGTTTTTGGGAGAGGGCTATATATACTCACCCCCCACGGGCATGAGGGGTCTCTTGGCACTTTGAAAAGCTGAAAACTCATTCTAGAGCCCTTGTTCTCCCCTCTCTCACTCACTTGCTTTGGGATTGCATTTCTTTATGAGATTGAGAGACTCTAGTGCATTGCATCAAGGATTTGATCATTGTGGCACTAGGATTTCATTGAGCTCGTGGTTGATTTATTACTCTTGGAGGTTGCCGCCTCCTAGACGGCTTGGAGCTCGTGATTCCACCGAGCATTTCAAGGAGATTGTGAAGTTGCCGTGGAAATTAATTGTGAGAGGTTCTTGTGCTCACCTTGACGGAGCGGCGAAGAGCAACTTTAGTGAAATCGAGATTTGGAGCGGTTCATTGGTTCTAGCCGGCTCATACATCAAGTGGAGACTTGATAGAGTAGCGGTTGAACATTGAATCCATCTCAACGTGGATTAGGGGTGACCGGCAAGTCATCAACACCACGGGATAAATTTGTGTCTCTTGCTTGTGGTTTGATCCTTGTCTTTACTTTGAGCAATTTACATTGTGCAAGTTATTTACCTAGAACTTGAATTATTGCATATCATCCTAGGTTGCAAAACCCTCAACATAGGCTTAGAATAGCTAGAGATTTAATTCACCTTGTGGTTCTAATTAAATTTCTCTAGTTTTGTGATTGAAGTTTGAAACCGCCTATTCACCCCCCTCTAGTCGGTAATCCTAGATCCTACAACCGAGTGGATGGTCGCTTCCCTTGTGATGAGTGATTGACAACGTGGTGTGTACTAACGTTCGCATTGGCTCAAGTATTGCAGGTGTAGGATGCGGCTTGGTTTGTATTAGTGCAGGTGAAGAACAAGCGTGAATGGTCTTAGCCAGGTGGCCTCCCAAGTAGCGGAGAGACAAGTAGGCTTGGTTCGAGGGACCCGGTGGCCAGTAGGATCAAGTGCGGTTCACATGGTGCAAGAACAAGCAAGGCAACGTGTGTGAAGTGTCCGAGCCGGTACATTGGGCGCGGCCGAGTCAAGGAACGAGACAAAACTGAGTAGACCATCCAGGAGCCGGAGGGGAAAGGCTTGGCGTGCTCGAGGCTTGGAGTGGAGGCCAGACCATGTACGCGGGTTTTGGTGGTGCTACCAAAAAACCATCAACCGAAGCCTCGGCGTGACGGAAACGGTATCCGGGCGCGTCGGGAAGCTTCGAAGCGGGGGGCACGCGGCGTGATCGAGGAGCTTGCGTCGGAGGTAAGTAAGGCCCGATGGATGCATGTCCGCTCGATGGGTCTATTCATGTATTGACCAAAATGCCCCTGCATGGCACTACTAGATTTTGACCCTATTACCACGAAGAGCATTGCAACAACACAAATTATGTTGCAACATGTGGGTGTTATTGCCACCATTTCAAAAAATTGTTGCAATATAGTGTCAATATTGCCACAGATATCCCATGTTGCGATGATCATGAATTTTGTTGCAATACATAGGTGTTATTGCAACCATATTGCAAAATGGTCGCAATATGTGCAAACTATTGCCACGGATTTCTTGTGTTGCTGTAATCTAGATTTCCGTTGCTATAGGGTGATACTATTGCCACCCAGTACAAATTCGTTGCGATTACTTGATAATATTGCCACAAAATTCTGATGTTGTCATAATCTTAATATTTCGTTGCAAAAAGCTGGTCTCTATTGCAACCATAAACAAAATGGTTGCCAATAGGTGAGAATATTGCCATGAATTCCTTACGTTGCAATGATCTTTTGTATGGTGGCAAAAGGTTGTAGTGTTTTGCAGCCAATGACTAAATATGGTTGCGATTAGTTGATAATATGGCCCTGAATTATTGCATTGTCATAATCTTCACGTGGTAATTATTAAGGAAAAAATGACGTAGTAAATTGGAGTGAATCTAGGGCTGAAGTATTTTTTACATAATATAACAATATCGATATCTTGACATTGATTACATTATAATGTTTATGTTTATAAAATATAAAACAAAAAATATGTGTCGTCAAGGATTCGAACTGTGCACAGGTTGAGAAATAAGGAATCTTACAACAATAAACCACTGGACTACAACTCCATTGTTGTTATTTGGGGCGGACTAGTATATATGTATCTAATTAGTTTTGGGTCAAATTGGGCCAACCGTGTTCTCTGGTTCGGAGTTTATATTTTTTTTCCGACTCCAACAGCCCAAGCTTCATCATGCAGCCCTAGCCCATGGGAAAAAAGAAACCTATCGAGATTACATGCATGGATCTGTTTCCAAACGTGTCTTCCTAACCCAGCAGCAATCGATTCTATCACGGTCTCTCTCGTGGAGTCCATCGGAGGCTTTGTTCATCTTGCGGCTGGCATCCGTCACCGTCGTGGAATCATCGTGGCTTACGTTCTTGCGGCTGGCATCCGGCACCTGCGGTAGGCCACCAGCAAACTGCACGACAGTCGGTTTTGGCAACACCAATCCGTCAAGTTCTGGTGCATGGTCCAAGTCATAAGACTGATTCCAGCAACACCTGGTAAGGGCTTGCTGATCGATTTGATCTCTAATGAGGATTTATCTTATTTGCTGCTGTGAGTTTTTATTTTCTGAAAATCTTAGACCATAACAGATGGCGTACTGAATATGATGAATGTTTGGATATATATGTCAGTCTGTAACTGTAGATGGAAAACTTGTTCAGCGTTGTTGTTTTAATGTCTGTTTGGCCTGAAGAAATAAAAATATGTACGACGAATACAGGCTTGTTCACTTGAATGGATCAAATCATTTTTATGTTTAATTTCTCCATATGGTTTGATGCTTTTTGGGGTTCCAAGGAGTCAGCAAAATCAGAGACGGCTATAATCCAGCCACATGGATGTTGGACAACAATTTGTCAGGAACAGATACTAAATGTTGTTTCAGAGACATATTTGATTAGTTATAATTTAATCACTTGGTATACTAGAGCAAATTCATTCCATGCTATGTTTCTCGCTCTTTGATATCCATCTGGGAAATAATTCATGAGTAATTTTTTTCCTTTAGTTTGCACATGCAGTATGTCTAGTTTAATTGTGTGCCTTCATTCGTTGTATATATGCAGGGGATTTATCAGCTTGTGTGGGTCAAGGTGATTGTAAAGAATTGGAAGTATGTCTTACACTGAAGATAGGAGTTGGATGCGGCTGCCAAGTGTATCAGATGAGTGGCAAAAAGGATTCAACCAATTCATAGAAACTAGATATGGTGGCACTTCTGATGGAGATACGGTACCATGTCCATGTTCAAGATGCCGTTCCATGGCATACATAACAGTTAACGAAGTTAAAAGTCATTTGGTTTCTAGAGGATTTTCTAAAAGTTTCATCCAAAGGGAAGGAGAAGAAAAGGATTCATATGAGGGCATCGCTGAAGCAGTTGGCAATGATGGTGAACCAGGTGATGCTCCTTCTATGAGGGATTTGGTTTCCTCACTAATAAGTGGTGCAATACATGGAGACATCACAAGTAGTGGAACTGAAGAGCCGAATGAAAGCGCTAAGAAATTCTTTAAATTATTAACGGAGGCGCAGAAGGAACTATATCCAGGTTGCAAGGAGGCTACTAAGGTCTCTTTCATTGTTAGGCTATTTCAGATTAAGTGCATGTTTAGTCTTAGTAACAATGCACTAGAGGCTGTACTTCAACTATTCTCACTTGTGCTCCCTGAAGGTCATTGTGTTCTAGATACTTTGGATAAAGTGCAAAAGGTAGTTCGTGATCTTGGCCTGGACTACGAAAAGATACATGCATGTACCAATGATTGTGTGTTATTTAGAAAGCAGTATGCTGACTTGGACAAATGCCCAACATGTGGTGAGTCTAGATGGAAAACTGTTGGTTCAAGTGAGGAGGCAGCAAGTGGTGATGGTGCACCAATGAAGCGTGTTCCACAGAAAATCCTAAGGTATTTTCCAGTGACTCCTCGTCTGCAGAGGTTATACATGAGAGCGACCACATCTGAATATATGCGTTGGCATAAGGAGGGACTGGTCCAGGATGGAAGAATGCGGCACCCTGCTAACTCCGAGGCATGGAAGCACGTGGATGAAACTTACAAGGAATTTGCTTTGGATCCTCGTAATGTAAGGATGGGTCTTGCATCTGATGGTTTCAATCCATTTGGGATGTTGAACGTGACATACACTACATGGCCTGTGATCCTAATCCCCTACAATTTGCCTCCTTGGTTGTGTTTGAAACAACCATTTTGGATGATGTCGATGTTGATACCGTGCCCAAAATCTCCTGGAAATAACATTGATGTGTATTTGCAGCCCCTCATCGACGAGCTGAAAGATCTTTGGCTCAATGGTGTTGAGACATGGGATGCAAAGGTAAAGAAGATTTTACTCTGCGTGCTGTTCTACTTTGGACAATTAATGACTTCCCAGCATACGGCATGCTATCCGGGTGGAGCACAAAAGGCAAGTTTGCATGTCCATAATGCCACAAGGATACTGATTATTTATGGTTGAAATTTGGTTTCAAGCATTGCTACATGGGTCATCGCCGTTTTTTGCCAATGGACCACAGGTGGCGCCGCAACAAGATTAGCTTTAATAACCAAGTGGAAATTAGGGAGCCTCCAGTGCCACTGGATGGTGAAGGGGTGCTGCAACAGTATGAAAGCTTTGAGCAAGTGACATTTGGGAAGACGACAAGGAAGAGGAAGCAACGTGAAGAGGATATTAGATGGCACAATTGGAGGAAGAAGAGTATATTTTTTGAACTGCCTTACTGGGAAAAGTTGCTGGTAAGGCATAATTTGGATGTGATGCACATTGAAAAAAATATCTGTGAGAGCGTATTGGGGACTTTGCTTGACATGGCTGGTAAATCAAAGGATAGCGAGAAGGCTCGTCTTGACATGGAACATTTGGGCATGAGGAAGGATCAACATCTTTTGGTGAAGAATGACAAATACACTTTGCCTCCAGCATTGTACAGTTTGGATCCAGATGACAAGGTATATTTGTGCAAATTTCTGCAAGGTGTCAAGATGCCTGACGGTTACGCGTCTAATATCAGAAGAGGCGTGGATGTGGAGAGATGTAAGCTTTCTGGACTCAAAACTCATGATTGTCATGTTATATTTCAGAAACTATTACCCATTGTGGTTCGTAACATACTACCAGAAGATGTTGTTAAACCACTGATTGAGCTAAGTAGGTTCTTCAATGCAATATGTTCAAAGCAGCTAAGTACTGAAGAGTTAGAAAAACTAAGCATTTCGATTAGAGAGACTCTTTGTCGTCTTGAGATGATCTTCCCACCAGCTTTTTTTGATATCATGATGCATTTGCCGATTCATCTTGCTGAAGAGGCTAAACTAGGAGGACCTGTGTGCTATAGATGGATGTATCCAATAGAGAGGTATCTACGTACGCTTAAAGGCTATGTGCGGAACAAAGCATATCCTGAAGGTTCAATAGCAGAGGGATATATACTAGAGGAGTGCATGACTTTTTGCTCTCACTTTTTGGATGACATCGGCACCAAGATTAATCGTCCAGAGCGTCATGAAAGCGCTGCAGTAAATGAACCACCGTCTGGTTTAAGCATATTTAGCGACAATGATTATACTAAGAAAGGATTTACAATTGAGTCAATTTCTAAGCTAGATATGCAGCGGATGAGGCACTAGATAATAACAAATTGCGATGAGGCTATTCCATGGGTCAAGTAAGTAGTAATTTTAGTTTACTTAGCTTTGTTGTATGCACGTACATGTTTTTTAATTAACTTCATATTACTCTCTTTTGTTGTTTATTGTAGTGAGCATATGGATTTACTTAGGAAACAGTCTGCCAGGAATGTTGAACTACGTCATAGGAACCAATTTGTAGGCTGGTTTGAGCGTACAGTGAGTTGCAGTTGAATTTAGGGTTGATTGTTATTAGTGCAGGTACTTATTATTGCCTATAGTTTAACTGACAATTATGAATTTTTTTATACATCTTGCAGATCAACAAACTCTATGCAGAAGGAAAAATAAGTGATGCAATACATGCACTTTCTCAAGGACCAGACCATCGAGCACGTGTTTTCAATAGGTGCTTCGTCAATGGATTTTTGTTCAGAACAGCTCATGTAGAGAAGAATCTGATTACTCAAAATAGTGGTGTTGTTGTGAAAGGTGATGCTACTACTGGCGACATCGACTGGTATGGTGTAGTTAAAAAATCTATGCACTTGATTTTCCTACAAAAAAGGAAGTCATCCTGTTTGATTGTGACTGGTATGATGTGCCTGCTGCTAGTAAGAGCAAAGGTAGAGGATTCAAGAAGGATCAGTATGGTATTATAGATATCGATGCAACTCAATTGCGATATTTAAACAAACCTTACATCTTGGGAACACAGGCTCATCAAGTGTTTTATGTGAAAGATTCAAAGAAGCCAAATTGGTGCACTGTTATCAAAATGAACCCAAGAAATGTGTTCGCCATGCCCGAATCAGAAAGTACAGATAACGAGGAAGAAATTGATGTTGATTCACTGGATGTCGGAGTGGGAGACATGATCGATTCGGGCCGACATGAAGAGTTGACAAATTGGACTAGGTCGGGCATTCAAGGTGTTATTGGTGACGCTTCTGCTATTCAAAAGGCACTTGCTGAATCCGTACCTGAACCAAGAGCTATGGGATTAGCAGATGAAGAAGAGGAAGATAACACTGACGACTACATCGATGAATAATTAGATAGAACTTATGCTAATGTTTTCTTACATAAATAATCTGAAAGATTCATCACAAGTGAATGTAAATATGCAAGATGATAATGTGCTTGCACCAATGGCAGTACTGAAATCATACTATGGTTTACATTTAGCACAACTTCTATCATCAATCTGTGTATTCTTGGTTCTCTAATTCATGATGTACTACTTCTTCTCAATAAACTGATTGCATCAGAAAAATAATCTTATATTGAAAAGGATGCATTGTTAACCGAGATGTGCTATCGTCATGCAACAAATTGAGTAAATGAATATTGCATCACCAGGCCCATGGCTGTGAGCCGCCGCCAGCAGCAATGCCACCACGCCACCGTGTGAGCCCCAGAAGGGCAGCCGCGCCTCCCATGGCTCCCGGCGCAGGGCGCAAGTGCAGCCGCCGGGACTGCTGTCAGTAGACGACCACCGCGCGCAAGCACCGCTGCACCACCAGGGCACCAACACCGGCAGCCGCCCAGCCCGTCGCTGGCCGCAAGAGCCCGAGGAAAAAAAAACGACCTACGAGATCTGATCTGGCAAGGAAGAGAGGGGAGGGTCCGGAGGGAAGCCGAGGAGGAAGGGGATGGTTCGGCGGCGGATTTATATCGTTGGGCCTGGTTGGGCTCCCCGGGTGAGACTGACTGCCCCCCTTAAATCATGTAGTTTTAGTTCTGAATTAAACTATATATATATTTTGTACATTTCAATATTTGCATGAATTACGTCTAATTTTTTGTTTTTTATATATTTAATTTGTATGTTTGATTCAATCACCTTCAAATTTTCAAGCCTAATATACTTTGTAATAGTATGGCTCATTTCAAAAATTTTAGTGAACTAACTTTAAATTTCCTAATTTGACACTTTAGAGCTAATTATGATTCATTTGCATATATGAACGAATTACCTCTAGCCATATGTTTTACTTTAAATATTTGATAGAATTACATTGAGCTATATGTTGCATTTTGATTATTTTAGTGAATTAGCTCTAACTATATGTTTCACTTTAAATATTTGATAGAATTACATTGAGCTATATGTTGCACTTTGATTATTTTAGTGAATTAGCTCTAACTATATGTTTCACTTTGAATATTTGATCAGTTGACACGATGATTAATTGTCCGGAGCATTATGAAACCTTGTTTTTGTATATTTGAGTGAATTGGCTTTAAATTTCCAAAATTTGAACTGTTAGCTCTACATTTGTATATTTGAGTGAATTACCTCTAACTATATGTCTCACTTCACATTTCTTTCTTGTATTTCTACATCTTCAGTTTTAATATTTGAGCCAACTACCCTTGCACTATTACAAATAATGCCAAGTTGGGGTTGAAATACATGAAATATAATTTGGTATATTTTGTATCTATATATCGATATATATATATACTATAAAGATCCAAAACTTTCGAGGCCGACAGGCCCACAAATCAGCCACGGTATAATTTATTCGAACCCACGGTTTTCGTTGGACTCTTTAGTCACACTTTTAAAGAAATCATAAAATGTTACGCCTTGTCACGGTTTAAACTAGCCACGCCTCACGGTTTAAACGCCCTAAACTCGCTAGGTCTCCACGCCCAAGAATAAATACCGAGACTCTCATCTATCAGTAAGTTATGGTTCCAAGGTAATGAAGTAGTTCAAGGCCAATCATTAAAAATTAATGTATAGTTTTTAAAAGAAGGATCATGGCATGGATCCCACGATGTTAATTACTCATCATACACGATTAGTATAGCTGTACCACTTTCCTCAGTCCATTCATTTACCATCCCCATCCCTCGTTCTGTTCGTCTTCCATAGTGCAGAGCAAGAGACTCGATCAAGAAATTCTTGCTCATGATGCAAGCCTTCAACTTCAGAGCCTCACGGCGGATCCATGATGCACCTCCTGCTGCCAGCAGGCCACCGCTCGGATGAGCAGCATGCATCTGCCGTCCGGCCGGCGAGCAGAACATTTACCCGCAGTGGCTGGAGGATCCCTCGAGCAGACCAGGCCACGCGCCGCCTGGGTCCTGATCCTAGCACAACGAGGTCGGGCGCCCGGCACCATACAAGGCCGAGGGTCACCATGTAACACAACTCCCGCCTCTCCTCCCAAATTTTTGCCACGATTCACACCACCCCGCCTAATTTTCCCACCAATTTTTCCAATCTAATCTGCTAAAAAGGCCGGCAGTCCTCCCCCTAAAAACGCATACGCCGCATGCGACGTTTCCATCTGTTCCTCCCGATGGTGACTGTAAACCGACGGGCTCCTGCGCCGCCTCGCGCCGCCGGCAGCGACACTCCTTCCCCTGACACCGCCAGCCGCGACACTCCTTCCCCTGACGCCACCGGCCACGACACTCCTGTTCTTCACGCCGCCGCCGGCTGCGAGACTCCTGTTCTTCACGCCGCCGGTGACCAAGGGACCAACACCTCCCTTCGTCCTCGTGATCGCCACACCACGGGATCGGATGATGATGAGGATGAGATTTTGTTTGATGCTCCCCCAACCAGGTATTTTATCTGAGGATGTAGCAAATCCAATCAAGATTCTACTAGGGTTATAGTCCTATGCGAAATTGGGTGATCTGGGTGCATGAATATTAGTTAGATTGATGGTTTAAAAATTTGGCTTCTCAAAAAAGTGTACTTGATGGGCTTGCAAGTTGGCTTCTCAAGCAGATGAGTCAAGCAGTGATAGAGTTGATGTTAATATTAGGCAGTAGCATATTAGTACAAAAAAGCGTAATCGATTGAGTAATTTTCTCACAATTTTTTATCCTAGAACTAGAATTCCAATAGCAAATTAGTCAAGTTTTTCTTTCAGTGCTAAATTTGCATGGAGTTGATCTGTAGTAATTGTATTTTTTTACAAAAAAGCTCAATGCAAACAACAATGATTGATATGTATTGATCTGTACTAATTGTTTTCCTGGCATTCTCTTGTCTTGAAGTCGGGCTTACATTAACATGGCTGTTTGTAGATCACTCAAAGGGTAGAGGGTCCTGCTCTTCAAGTCAGAACAGACCAATTTAGATTAAATTTGTAAAGTATAATTTATCCTGCTGTGCTACTAATCTATGAATAGGTTCATGGATTAAATCTCTCTGCTTGTGATTTATGAAAATGGTTTATTGTCAGATTTGCGATAACTCTATTTTCCATTCATTCATTCATCAGATTACTTTATCATGTCCTCAAGTCTTCTATTATAATGTCCCATCCAGCTGTACAATGAAGAATTGTTTAAATTCAGTGATGACCATGACATCTATTTAATTACATGACTATGTTTAAATTGTGGTTGCAGACTCACCGGTGAAATGTGGAATGTAGTTATCAAATGCATCGGGGCACCTTCGGGTCAAGAATTTGCCAAGTTCAGTTGTGACGGGGCTGATATTACATTTTACAACTTGGTTTGTATAAAATCAAAGCTGGGGTACTGTGGACGGGACTTCTTGTACTATAAGGAGCGATCTGGCCGGGACACAGCAAGCCTTGTCCCAATTGATTATGACCACCAAATCCAGCCCATGATAGAAAACAATGTGAGAGAGAAGAAAATTAGGATATTGCTAACAAAGGATCAACAGACTAACTTGCAGGTAACCATAACTCCCTTGAAGCGACGAAGGGAAAGAACTACAGAGGAACCACTAGATGGATCAATTACATTAGAGCAACTTGATGCTCACAAGAGATGGCTTCAAAATCTGCAGCGAGATCAACCAGACACAGGTATGTACAATTCCTCCAACCACAATTTATATAAGCTATGTGTCAGAATATCCATTACACTTACATATTCATGATGTGCAGAATTTAAAGATGATTACAGGGACGAAACCATCCAGACATATAAAGAATGGTTAAGGCGTCAAGACTATCTTCAAGACATTAGTAATTTCTATTCATACTCAGCACTCAAATATAATATTACTTGTGCGAACAAAAATTGTAGACTGATGGAACCATTGTATGGAATGCAGTATCTTATTTACATCAGGATGATAATGATGTGGAAGAACTTCTTGATGACGAAGGTCTTGCTAGCAGTGAATCAGCACCAACAAATTGGCCATCTCATGCTCGGCGTAACAAAAAAGCGAGAAATGGTGTGTTATGCATTGTAATGTTTCAATCATCATCTTCCCTGCTGATATTATTTGACAATTTTTCACTTAATGGTTTTGTAGGAGACTCCGGTGAAGGGCACAATAAACGTGGACGCGGTGCCCTCAAGGGTTTATCAGCAGCCATAAAGAGAATAAGGAGTGGCTCGCAGAAAATGAAAGTTGAATTTCACGCAAGGCTGGGAGGTCCCATAGGCCCTAACTACCGGTCATTTGTGGATGAAGTGGTAATGTTTACAAGGAAAAGGGCTCCACTTATTGGAGTAAAATCGTGGAAAGACATAGAGCAAAATGTCAAAAATTCTATTGCTTCCGACATACTGGTACGTACAATATTTAATTCTGTTGCCTGATTGCTATATGAAATCTAACCAAATACTTCTCCTTTTGAATGTGTTTAAAAAATAACAGAATCGGTGGGAGCTTCTAAATGTTGATGACGAGAAGGAAAAGATTTGGGCCATAGCAAAGGAGCGGTACAAAGGATGGAGAGCAACATTCAGTGCTACGTACAAGGCGTACAATATATTACATTTTACAACTTGGTTTGTATAAAATCAAAGCTGGGGTACTGTGGACGGGACTTCTTGTACTATAAGGAGCGATCTGGCCGGGACACAGCAAGCCTTGTCCCAATTGATTATGACCACCAAATCCAGCCCATGATAGAAAACAATGTGAGAGAGAAGAAAATTAGGATATTGCTAACAAAGGATCAACAGACTAACTTGCAGGTAACCATAACTCCCTTAAAGCGACGAAGGCAAAGAACTACACAGGAACCACTAGATGGATCAGTTACATTAGAGCAACTTGATGCTTACAAGAGATGGCTTCAAAACCTGCAGCGAGATCAACCAGACACAGGTATGTACAATTCCTCCAACCACAATTTATATAAGCTATGTGTCAGAATATCCATTACACTTACATATTCATGATGTGCAGAATTTAAAGATGATTACAGGGATGAAACCATCAAGACATATAAAGAATGGTTAAGGCGTCAAGACTATCTTCAAGACATTAGTAATTTCTATTCATACTCAGCACTCAAACATAATATATATTACTTGTGTGAACAAAAATTGTAGACTGATGGAACCATTGTATGGAATGCAGTATCTTATTTACATAAAGATGATAATGATGTTGAAGAACTTCTTGATGACGAAGGTCTTGCTAGCAGGCAATCAGCACCAACAAATTGGCCATCTCATGCTCGGCGTGAAAAAAAAAGCCAGAAATGGTGTGTTATGCATTGTAAATTTTTTCAAACATCATCTTCCCTGCTGATATTATTTGACAATTGTTTACTTAATGGTTTTGTAGGAGACTCCGGTGAAGGGCGCAATAAACGTGGACGCGGTCCCCTCAAGGGTTTATCAGCAGCCATAAAGAGAATAAGGAGTGGCTCGCAGAAAATGAAAGTTGAATTTCACACAAGGCTGGGAGGTCCCATAGGCCCTAACTACCGGTCATTTGTGGATGAAGTGGTAATGTTTACAAGGAAAAGGGCTCCACTTATTGGAGTAAAATCGTGGAAAGACATAGAGCAAAATGTCAAAAATTCTATTGCTTCCGACATACTGGTACGTACAATATTTAATTCTGTTGCCTGATTGCTATATGAAATCTAACCAAATACTTCTCCTTTTGAATGTGTTCTAAAAAATAACAGAATCGGTGGGACCTTCTAAATGTCGATGATGAGAAGGAAAAGATTTGGGCCATAGCGAAGGAGCGGTATAAAGGATGGAGATCAACATTCAGTGCTACGTACAAGGCGTACAATAGTTATGATGCAAGAATGAAACACAAGCCAGAAGACGTTGACATTGCTGAATGGCACTACCTGATGTTGTATTTTGGAACTCCTGATTTCAGGGTATGATAGCATTTCCTTTTTTCGTTTCATAAATTATATGTGAGAAATTTTGTTGCGGTCAGTGAACTACTAATGTATGTTTTTTACTTAAACCTTATGCAGAAAGTTAGCAACCGAAACTCCAATAGCCGCGGGGAACAAAAGACCAAGCATCATATGGGGTCCAAACCAATTTCCAAAATTAGTCATGAGCAGGTAATGCTTCGACATATTGTTTGGCCATCTTTCATAGGTATCAAACTAATGTGGTTCATTCTTGCCATCATAGAGAGACCCGGATACGGGAGAAGAACCAAGTGATCTAAGTCTTTGGATGACTACTCATTTGAAGAATGGGCAATGGTCAGACGAAGCATCTAAGGCTGTCTATGTAAGTAATTTACTAAGTTCACTGGCAACAACATGATTCATAATATTTTTTATGTCCAATGACTAACCCAACGGTGCTGTTTCAATTAGGACAATGCATGTGGAATACTTTCAGAGAGGGAACGCAATGATGATACATATTTCATCTCGACTGCAGAGGAAAACAATGTTTTCCAGACATCCTACAAGGCAAGCACAGGATGCAAAACCTCCAAAAAGCATGGTCATGGGTACTTGTCTAAAAATCCATCACGGAGTGAATTGTTGAACGCTCAGATCCAAGAGCAAACCCGTGCTACAGATGCAGCCAACCAGAGAAATAATGTACTCCAAGATAAGGTTGACAAGTTAGAAGAACAACTTGCAATTGAAAAGGCTGAAAGGGAGAGGATATTGGAAGAAAAATTGTTACAGATTCATTAATAGTTAATTAATCAGAGAGAGATACAGAGTTACCAGACATGACCCGGATGTTACTCGAAGAAGAGCCGCATCCGTAGAGGTACAGCGGGAAGAGGGGCCGACACTCCGGCTCCTCTCCGGGACGCTCACCTCTCCTCTCTCCCTATTCTACTGATACAAGTGGCGGAACTTAGCAACGCTCACTCTACTCTTGTGTTGTGTGCTCAAATGAGCAGCTTGGCCCTCTATTTATAGCACTCAATGGTCGGTTGAAGTGGAGTAACCGTCAAGGCATCCAGGGAATATCCCCCCTTGATTCGGGCGAAGAAGGTCGGTTCGGCCGAACCGACCTGTTCGGCCGAACCGTCCATCTTGCCGCCTTGGCTCCCAATGGCTCAGATTTGCTTCCGGAGGCGGTTTCTGCAGGGGAGTCGGTTCGGCCGAAGGCCTCTGTTCGGCCGAACAGGCCTCAGGGTCCAGGCCCACTCCTCTGCACCGCCTCTGCCCTTTGGGTCCCTCCTGGGCCGGCCTGAGAAATGCCAGACAAGGATTTCACCCAAATCGTCTGTACCACCGTCACCACTGCGCCCGGCCAGCGAAGAGGTCGCCCTCACCGGAAGGACACCAGCATCTTCGCACAGGACGCCGCCACCGCAAGACAAGACGCATTCCGACCGCCATCGACGAACACCATCACCCGGAGCAAGGTTTCGCCGGCAAAGGGATGGCACCAACCCGTGGGGAAGGCGGCTGCACGACAGCTAGCGAAATCCGTCCAGATTGCCCCCATTGGAGCGACGCGGAGCGATGAAGACGTTGGATCTGTTACCTCCAAAACGCCGACGCCGTGGATCAGACCGGCCTCGCCTCACACCGCCGGGTCCGTCCAGGGGCGGTAGATCCGGCCCCGGAGACGCCGGGTCCAACCGCCGGCCTTCGAACGGCCGCGTCCCGGCCACCGGCCTACCGTCGCAGCTCGTGGCCGACCTCCTCCATGGCGCGGCCTCGGGACAGACGACGAGAACGAGAGCTGCCCCGCCGCCGCCGGCCTGGTCCTAGCAGGCCGGCGGGCTTCCGCGGCCATGCGTAGGAGTTTCTGGTTCCATTTGCAATGCACACGGCGGATACGATGATCTCGGGGTGAGACGAGACGAGCGGCGGTGGGGGGTGAGTACGGAGGAACGTGGTGCGAGTGGCCGGAGCGGTCTGTGTCAGTCAATCCGGATCGGTAGAGACGAAAAGGATGCACGCGGTCAGGTGAGGTGCGGCGTCCCATTCAGTTCAGGCTGCTGCTGGGTCGGGCTTATTGTTGCGGCAAAAGCAAAACCACCCCGGGTTTGGTTTGGTTTTGGTTTGGTTTCGGCGCGGCGCGGCGCAATCCCATGGGCGGCCCCCATCGGTGTCGCCTGGTTTCGCCCAGGTGCATGCACCTCTCGGTCTCTTTCTCCTGCCTGCCTGCAAACTGCCTGTGTGCCCAGCCACTCGATCGTCTCCGTACGTACCCGTCAGACACGCAGCTCACAGCCACCACCCATTGCAAGCAAACCCAAAGCATGCATCCTTCCTCAATACTCGGTACGTAATAATCCATCCATCCACCCATGCATCAAGCAGGTCATTCACCATCCAACATCGAGCCGGGCCACACAGTACAGAAACACGTACAACCACATGCCCGTTTCCGTTTACGGCAGGCGGGCGGTGACGAGGCTGCACGCCCAACCGCAACGGCGTGCCCGATCTATCCGTCATCACGATCTACGTGCGTGCGTGCGTGCGTTTCGATCATTTGATGATGAGCTACCGGGCAGGGGCGGATCTACGTGGAGTCATCGGGGTCAGCTGGATTTTGGTTTTTCTACACTAATTCTACTGTAATATTAACAAATCACTCTTATATTTGTATTAGATTGCAACCGCCGCCGCCACACTAACCCACCGGTCGTCGTCTTCTTCGTCGCCTCCTCCGCCCCCGCCGCCGGCACCGCCCACC
>OAMR01000680.1:361622-371735 GCA_900205405.1 Echinochloa crus-galli | reverse complement strand
ACGGATGAGCACGAAGCAGCCGGCTCGGGATGGGGCCATGCCACGCCCCCGGCCAGGCAGCTCCTGAGTGAGAACGACATCAACCTCAGGACGGAGAGGGAACGGAACACCTTCAACGAGCTGCGACTGAAGGCGTTCGAGCGCACCCGTGTTTTTGAGCAGGAGCTGCTCAGGGTCACAGGTATGGACAAAGAATTCGCAGAAGTTTTCCAGGCCATTGGCTGGGAAAATTTCTGGCACATCAACGAACAAGGTTCGTACCTTCTCACCCTCGAATTCCTTTCGACTTTGGTTTCTGAGTCTGGGGGGATTCGTTTTCGATTCTTCAACCAAGAGTTCTTCTGCTCTTGGAGGGATTTGAGCTCAGGTCTCGGATTTGCAAGCCGTTGTTCTTTAGACCTGAGCAAGGCTTTGAAAAGGTTTGATTGGGGAGGCTTTTGGAAAAAGATTTCGGGGAACACCACTGTCATGCGCCACGCACGAACAGCATACATAATCCCACGTTGCGTTTCATGCATCGTTGGGTATCCATGACGGTGTTCCCCCGGTCAGATTTGCGCCCCATCAACACCATTGAGTTGCGAGTTCTTTATGCCATGGTTAAGCAGGTTCCTTATTCTCCTGTTAAAGACATGGTTGCTCACTGGCTGTCTCACATTTCTCGTACGGGTAGCATGGCGATGACTTCTCTAGTCACTCGCCTCGCTAACCATCTGGGCGTCCTCCAAGGCGCCCGGCTCACGTACATCGAGTCAGCGCGTTCCGTCGTGGATGCCGAGCACTTCGTGCAGGCTCACATGATACGGCGGACGCCTGACGCAACGCTGGCTATGATTTACCGTGGCTATGATAGAGACATGGGCTATGCAAAAAGAAAAGCATGCCAAAGAGCATGGCAAAAATAAAAGAAAAAAAAAGAAAAGCATGCCAAAGAGCATGGCAAAAAGAAAGAGAAAAAGAAAAGCATGCCAAGTGGCATGGCAAAAATATGAGAATAAAAGATAGCCCATGTTCTTGGAAAACAAATCAAGGGGAGGGAAGTTCATCCAAGGAGCCACACCATATTCCATTCCACCAAAGTCCATTCCACCATATTCCACTCCATCCATCCCGCACACTTGCACTTCTCGATCTTAAGATGTGTTTGGTTTCCTCATAGATCCGGTCTTTGACCTAGCAAAATATAAGATGCATGCATTCATCCTTTGTCCTTGAGCCACACAAAAAGCCATATTAGATGTTAGGATGAAAAAGAAGGCACAAGCCTTTGGTGAGGATTCAAATACACCTGAGAGATTGAGTGTGCCAATGAGGAACAATTTGTAGTTTTCAAACCTTATGAAAAAATTCCGAGATGGGATCCTGAAAAGAGTAGAGTGGGGGGTGGAATAAAACTAAGTTAATCTGTTCATTCTTTCAACCGCCCAAGATAAGGAGATTGCTATAAGCCCCATAGGTAAAATGGTGAATTAATACCTTGCTGATGATTCAAGTATTTTTGAGTACTAGTTGTTTATAAAGTTACCTGCAAGAGAAATGACATTGTAGCAACTCCTGATCCACCGAGCCAAAGTTCGTAACTTTGCTCGAGGACGAGCAAAGAGGCTAGCTTGGTGAGCTTGTTGGCGGTCGTTACAAACCGAATCCGACCACCAATACTCGGGAATAAATGAGGTTATATGCAACATTCCATGCACTTAGGTTTATTACTAATAAAGTTCCACGAGTTTTCGTGAGTGTCATGTTTGCAGGTACAATATCATGAAACATGTGCTATAGGGGTCGGAAATGACCGAATCGGCCGAACGACACGTTCAGCCGCTTCCCCCCACTTTGCAGAGCAGGCCAGGGGGAGCCGTCCACGTCAGCAACAACAAAGCGATGACATCACAAGACAAGTGGACGACCGCCAACTCGACACAGACCCATGCCAAGTCATCCTGGGCCCACACAAGTCAATCCCACGCATCAGGGGCCGGTCCAGGGGCAGAGGCGGTGCTGGCAGGATGGACGGTTCGGCCGAACCGACCTGTTCAGCCGAACCGCCATCCTCGCCCGAAACGCCAGGGGGTACCCCCCTTGGTCCCTTGGCCGGTACTCCACCTCAACCGACCCTGGAAGCTATAAGTAGAGGGCATGGTCACACTTGTAACACACACCACTCAAGCCAAGGAGCTGTTCCACTTCATTCTTTCTAGTAGAGTTAGGATAGTTTAGTTGGGAGTTAGAGTCGAGTCGAGCTGTGCCTCGGAGGTTCCGGAGTCGTCTTCAGAAGCTCTGGTATTAGCTCTTGTATCTTTTACTTTATCTTTTGTTGACATTCAAGTTATCAATATAGTATTTAGTTTATTCTACTTGTGCTTTTATATAGTTGCTTCTACCTTAATCTAGTTGCTTCTATATCGTGTTGAGACTATAGTCGGTTCTAGTTCTTAGTGCTCTTAGTTCTTGCTTAAGTCTTTGTCTTAATTGGTTCTTCGTCTCTGCTCACACTAGCGGTGATTTGTCATTGGGGTGTGAGTAAGAGTTGCTTGCTTCTGCTAGCGAAGTAAGTAGTTATTGATCTGTGTAGGAGTGGTTCCTAGACTTGTCAGTAGCCTTACTTTCTGCCCGTCGCAACGGAGGTGGTAGCCGGGAGGTGGTGACAGACCTTCCGGTCGTTGTAGTCCATCACGTTAGTTCCGGTGGCCTAGGACCCAAGGTTCAGGGTAATCGGCACCCCTTCTCATCCCTTTCTGCGTGTCGAAGGCTCTGTAGTCCCCAAGGAAGGCAATAGCTTTATTCCAGATCTACTAGTGCTGGATCTTTAGCCACTGTATCTCTAATCACTTGGCTTAGGTAGATAGAGTACCCAGTTCTCTTCTCGTTGTCCTCCCAACTAGCTATACCTTCTCTCGTCTATCCGAGTCCCCCTTGAGCTGTGTGTGTCCGGTATATCCACTCCTATCCAATACCAATACCCGAGTCCCCGCGGGCTCAGGCGTCGGGCTCTTGTCCTCCTCTTCATTGTAGCGTCCTCCACGACGTGGATGGTATCCTCGGCTCGTCGCGGTGTCGTACCTCTTCTTGTTCAGGACGTTGCGAGCGTGGCCATCGTCGGCGGTGCCGCGCATGTCCTGAAGCCGATCCTTCGCAGGCCTCCGCTCGCAGGAGTGGTGGGCCATGAGCGCCTTGCCATCATTTGTCGGACGGTTCGGCGTCCACTTCACCCGGCGTGGGGTGTGAACAGACTCCTCCTTGTCCTGCCCGCCGACCTCGACCCTCGAGTTGGCTTGATGTCGAATGCAGGAGGCAGAGCTCTCGGCCTGCAGGACGACCGCCTGCTCGACGAGGCTCCGCGCCTCGCGGTGCAGGAGTCGAGCCGATGGCATGGACGGCTCGGGGATGGCCCGTAGTAGCGTCATCGCAGTAACGAGCTTTTGGCTCGCACGCGGCAGGTCAGCGCCATCGTCGTTCTCGATACGAGGACGGGCAAGGCGTCTCGCGGCTCTGGCACGGTTGCCGCGCTGAGGTTGCTGCGCCGCTAGCGTCGCTCGTAGCTGCTGCACCTGGCGGCGCTCCTCTTGGAGTTTGCATCCTAGCTCTTCGAGTTGCGCCAGCTGGGCTCGTGTCAATGCCTCGTCGCCAGGTGGCGTCACGACGTCGATGTTGGCGGGAGCCGCGGCGTCAGCAATTGTCAGAGGTCGATCGTGGCTAGTCGCCGACGCCTCTGGATCTTGGTCATGGCCGGTGTCGTCACCAATTCCGTCTTCGCCTTCGGATCCGACTTCGCCCTTGACAATGAAGCACTCCAGCATGGGGTAGCTCTCTCCTCCGCTGGAGATGCCCAGGCAGTGGTCGACGGAGCATAGGAACTGTCGGAGCGCTTCAGAGTCCTGGATCCCGGCATAGTCCAACTCATCACTGCTCGAGCTAGGAGGGTACCACTCGTCTAGCGAGGCAGCGTGGTAACAGGCCGCATCGTCCGACGAGGATGAGCGCCCGGCGCGGTTGCGTCCCCTGCGCGGGCGCGCATGGCGCGCGGTCGCCCGTCCTCGTGGAGGGGCGGCTGGTGGGTGCCCCCGCCGCTGCGCTGGGCAGTGGGGAGAGAGGCCCGAGTCCACTCCGGTGGTGCGCGTCGCGGCCGTCGGCCTTGGCGTCCCTGGTGAGTAGGAGGAAGCCTGGTCCGCTCCGGGCCGACGGCATCGTGGTGCGCGCTCATGCCCGTGTTGACCAAAGAAGAGACCGTCGCGGCGGCATTGCGCAGCCCTGCCGGAAATTGGGCTGGCGCGACACCCGCTGCCCGGCCATTCCCTTCCGTAGGGTTTGTCGGGGCTAGCGTGGTTCCACCTGACTCCGCGTCAGGTGGGGGTGTCCGCGGATCGTCCCAGTCTCGGAGTGTTATCCATGGGGGTTGACGCTGCTCCACCTGCACCTGCAGGCCTTGCAGATGGCGGTGACTTCTTAGCCCGCCTGTCGAAGACGCTGGTGGAGTGGCCTCTACCTCGTCGGTACGGCGAAGCTGCATAAGGTAGTCGGCCCCGTCGGACTCGAACGTCAGACTCCCGAACTGGATAATGTATCCAGGAGGAAATCCGCTGGGGACCCCTTCGGAGGGTCCCAGCGTCGGATGGTCGTCGCGAGTAGCCATCAAGGGAACTGGCGAGAAAATCGAATCGCACAACGCTTCCCCTACCTGGCGCGCCACTGTCGGTTTCGGAAATGGCCGGCACTCCCTACACCGCATAGAAATGTGTTGTGTCTCGTCCCTTGATGGTCGATGCGGAAGCTAACACAAGGACACGGGTTTATCCTGGTTCCGGCCACGGGGCCGTACGTCCAGCAGGGGTGTGCTCGCGCACTCGTATTAGCTTTGCACCGGGGTGCTTGTAGAGGGGAGCTACATGTGGATGCGGGAGAGGAGAGACGTTCTCCAAGTCCCTGGTTAGGGGTGAGAGTGATTGAGCCTGATGCCGATATCGGATGTGTGTTGCTGCGTGTTCATGTCTCAGCGTGAGCCAATGCCTGCGAACTGAGTCCCCATCTACAGGGCTCCCATCTCTCCCTTTTATAGTTCAAGGGGGAGAAGGGTTACAGTCGTGGGTACAGTGCGTGCTACAGTGCGTGCTACAGTGCAAGTTGTACGGTGTATCCCGCAGAGGGGGGCATTCTTGTTCCAAGCGTATCCCTTCCCTGCAGTTTAGTTGAGAATGTCTTTAGGTCCTGTTCGTCGGTACGGCGCTTCCTCGCATCCATCTTGTCGAAGCCTCGAGGGGTCGCTCGGTGCCGCTTTGAGGCGGCCGGATTATCGCTCGGACCTTCGCTCGAGGGGGGCTCCGTGCCGCTTCGAGGGGTCGCTTGCCGGGGGCATGGAGGCTAGCGTGGCGTAGGCCGTAGCCTCGTGTCAGATGCCTTTATCAGATATGATGACCAGGAGAACATGACCTGCTCTGATGGGCCGGTACGGCCGGCTTTTGCCCTGGCGACGGGGTTAGGCCGTATTCGTATGGGCCGGCCACCGCCCGGGTAGCCCGATAATCTTCTGTATTTGCCATGGAGGGGGCCTTCCATTGAGGACGGGAGTAGGTGATGTAGGTGTGCAGCCTACTGTCGCCACAGTGTACGCTCCGTCGCCCGGAGACGTGGTTGGCAAGGGTTAGGAGACCCTTTGCTTGCCTTGCCGGACCGGCAATTCCGTTTGACCAGGGCTCGCCCCTGGTCATTGGTTGTTTCTTGTTGGTGGGGTCCCCACCCGCTCGAGGGTGTTTCGGTGTGGGAGGCGACGGGGGTCCCCCGGTGAAGCTGTGCAGAAGTACGGTTGGAGTCAGCGACACGAGGGCTACAGTGCCGCGCATGCGCAGCTCTCGCCTTTTCGTGTTGCAGGGGGCACAGTGCTCTCAGATCTTGTCAGAGGCGGCGTGCAAGGAGGATTTCTCTTTTGACTTTGGCGCCCGGTGCGGGAGTTGGGATCGCTGGTCCCCGCGCCGCTGATGCGGCGCTCACTCGAGGGGTCCAGATGAGCTCGAGCGAGGCGGAGCGGGAGCCTGTGGCTCGAGGGGGAGGCGTGGTACCCTCGAGCGAGGTGGAGCTTTGGGCGCGAATGCGTCGTACCCTCGCGGGCCGTTGTTGGGCCTGGATGGCTGGTAGCGGGCCGCATGATTTCGCTGGTGCGGGTCCATGTGTTTGTGGGAGGTAGTCTTTATTGTGCGTTTTTTAGGGTGGTTACCGTGATGATTAAGGGCCCCCCTAATTTGGTCCCCGACACTGATTATACCTAACATTACTTCTATTATTTAGTCATTTAATTCTTCTTCTTATTCCATTTGGAGATTTCTAAATATGCTATATTTTCGGATGGTGGGACTAATTGGTATGGAAATCAGACCAATACTTTTTTCTTATTTTAAATTCAAATTTAGCATATGATAGATTTATGTATGATGTGTATTCTTTCGGTTAATTTAGACTGTTAGATCTTCATAAAATCAAACGGTATATATCTTTCATTTTTTTCTATTTAGCGTGGTAATATAGAAGTTTTTGGAATAATATCGACAGTTAGATGTTCATTAAATTCGACGATATATATTTTTCTATTGTTTGGATTATCAAAATAATATGGACCGTTAGATCTTTATAAAATACACGACATATATTTTTCTCTGCCTTGGATTAATAAAATAATATGGATCGTTAGTTTTTCGTAAAATCCGACGGCATATATTCTTCGTTTTTTAGCTTAACATGAAAATTTCATAGCCCTCTCGGTGAACGTGATGATTTCTTCTCATACTACCGTATTAAGATAATAGATGTCCCCTCAGGAGAACATCTTAAACTGCATTATCGGCTCAACAATGGCGATGTTCTGAAACATTGGGTTCTGCATTATCGGCTCAAGAATGGCAAAAACTCTGCATTTCACCTCTCTGTAGATGTCTACTGATCAGAGGCATATTGATATTGAGCATAGCTACTGTACTCCAGAAAATTGAATCTGTCCTTTAGAAACCTAAAGGGCATTGAGCCCTGAGAACACAATACTCTGAGTTTACTGTTTCAAAAACGACAAATTCAGAGGAAACATCACTGCTCTGAATATTCAGAGCAAGCTGAGTTACATACAAGAAGGCAACAAAATTAACAACGAATACAGGACTGGATCAGCGCTGCAGGAATGAAAATATGATATCATGCCCACATTTAGCCAAAGCAGACACAAGAAATTTGTCCTCATCTGTCAAATTTTTTGTTCTTCCCTGTGATCCTTTAGATGCAGGTCAACCTTGATCAATGGGTGTATCTATTGTACGTGAACGATTTTGAGACTCTTAAACATCGGTTCCTAATAAATCTGTAAAATATGACCCTGAACCCATATCACCTGCCACAAGCTCAGAGGCATCAGGGTCAATTTCCAAAAGGCTCACAACACATATACATGCATCTACTGAAGTTTATATAGCTTGACAACGTTGAACAATAATAAAGGGTCTGTATATCAACTGATTCTGAGAAACTTTAAGAATCAAATCCTGGTAGTACAATTACTACAGTAGTCTGAAAATTAGATTGTTGCATAATAGGCGCTCATAACTTCAAAAGTACACTAATCAGGCACTTAATAACCTGTAAGTCATCAGAAGTTTTCTCCCAAAAAAAAGTCATCAGAGGTTTAAAACTGGTAAAGCAACCAGGTACCAAAGAGAGCACAGAGAATGAATCGACGTGCATAGGTTTTGTAAAAATAACTCTCCAATAACCGTGAAACAAATATTGAGATTTCTTCGTTAGTACTCTATTCATTCTGAAAAAAACTGATGTTTAGGACAAGGTTTGGGTCAAACATTGGGAATATAAATCATTAATAACTTTTAAGTTGTTGAGTTTGCAAATGTGAAAACTATATGAATAGATTTGCCTTGAAAAATACTTTTATAAAAGTATACATATATGCATGCGCGCGTGCGGCTCCAGCGACTGCTGGGACGCAGCTAGGTGCTCATGCGCGGGCTCGTGGTCGCCAACGGCCGTGCATGGCCTCGGCGTGCGCGCGCGGCGAGCAGAGCTCAGCTGCGGCGGCCTCGGCTGCGGTTCAGTCGACGGCGGTTTGCAAAAAGGGCAGCGGCATGACGGGGACCTGCAGTAGATGAGGCACATCACGATGGCTGGCTCCAGAGAGGCTGGCACAGCGAGCTCAGGTGCGGCGGCGATCGGCCGGAAACAGAGGAGAAAGAGGGAAATGGAGGTGCTCACTTCAGGTCGGCGGTGTAGGCGTAGCAGGCTCGGGGAAGGCTCGCGGAACACTGGCGCACGTCCTCCTCCGACCGGCTGCTCCGTTTTTGCTCCCCTCTGGCGGCTCCTCGTGCAGCCGCCGTGGCGGCGCGGCACTCGGCGTCGGCTTCGATGCTTCCCCTTCTCTTCGCTCCGACCCTTCTCCCTTCTTCCCCTTTCCCAAGACAAGACGATGAGCGTGGTTGGAAACCCCGTAGGGCTGTGGCGGTTGCGGCTGGGAGAGCTCCCCACGGCGGGGTTTTATACCCGCGGGCGCTAGGGCACCCCGGGCACGAACGGCGAGATGAACAACGCCCTAACCCGCGACTACGTGTTCGCATCGCAGCGGGCCGCTCAGGGCGCGCGAGGATTGGCTAGGAGGCAGCTGAGTCACGGGCGCGCACGTGAGAGAGCGGCCGGCGCCGGGCGTGAGAGAGGAGGGAAAGGAAGAAGAAAGAGGAATTGTGCGGCGTGGGGCCCACTGGTCAGCGGCTCAAGGCGGGGAAGAGAGGGCGCGCGGCGAGGCTAGGCCGAGCTTGGCCGGAAGTGGTGCAGGCTGGGTCGGTCCGCCGGTTTGGGAAGGAAGTTCGGGAGTGTTTTGTGGACTTCGGGAAGAGGTTTAGGCCCACGATGGTTAATAGGGTTTGACAATAAATTTGGCTAGTTAGAGTTCGAATTCAAATCTAGAATTTGAATTCAAACCAACCAAAAATTCCAATAAAACTAAATTAACTCCAAATCACAACTATTTGGTCCTTAGCACTTCAAATAATTTTTAATTTGAATTTTAAATTGCCTAGGAATTTAGGGAGCAATTAGAAGACACTCTTATATGTTTGTTTGCATGCACATAATTCCACCAAGAATTTTTAAATTTGTATTTTTGCACTCAACAAATCCTATGTGATTTTTAGGGTTGTTACAATAGTATTCTAAAGCACGCTTTGCGCGTGCTCTGCTTGCGTGAGCAGTTGCCTCCGAACCCTATCCGACTGAGATCCTGCACGGGATAGGCGGGTGATAAGGTTTTGGGGAGTGTACTCATATGCGCCAGCTCGCTGCCGTGAACGACTACTTCTTGGCGGCTGTCGACGAATTATGTCGAGCATGTCTAACCGGGGATACCCCGAGGAGTAGATTTGCGAGGGTCTCGCCGAGTTCTAGGAACGATGGTGCACGAACAACACAATTTAGACAGGTTCAGGCCGCGAGTAGCGTAATACCCTACGTCCTGTATCGTTGATTGTATTTCGTATATCTTTTGGAGGGGTCCCTGCTCCGCCTTATATAGTCTGGGGAGCAGAGTTACAAGTCGGTTACGAATCTTAGAAACGCTATAACTTTCACGTTTTAGCTCCGATTTGCGTGATTTTCGCGCTCATGTGTTCGTAGCGAAGCGTAGAATATTTCTAGCTCCTGTTTTTGTACTGTTTTTACTGCTGGTGTAATGTTCTAATAGAATTAAATTGTTTGCATGTGATGATTGCTTTGGAATGCGTGCGTGATGATCGTGTCCAGTCGGTGAGCCCGTAGCGTTGGACTTCGAGTACGTTGAGGACGTGCCAGAGCAGGACTCGCAGCAGCAGCCGTACTCCGAGGAAGGCAAGTATTAGCACGGACAATCCTTGCTACCTATCTCACTTTTAATACACTGTTCATTACATACGCATGTGTCTAATACTGTTTACCTTTAAGGTCGTACCTAGCATTTATTTCCCTGTCCTTGTATTCCTATGGGTTTATGCATATGGGTAGTATTTTGCTAGGCGCAACTACTGTCACCTTTACTTAATTGTTAATATTGACTTAATGGTCCACTTCAACTCTAATGATTAAAACTTGCTTTTTAGTAACATGGAT
>OAMR01000680.1:308583-322663 GCA_900205405.1 Echinochloa crus-galli | reverse complement strand
CACTCTGCCAGACCTTGGCATTGGTCCAGAATGCACCATAGTGCCCTCCGTACGGGGCTGCATGGCACCTCTCCAGGATTTGATAGGCTTCATGTAGAGGAATACACCTCCTAAGGAGGCCATCACTGCATATCCGAAAAAGGTACGGGTCATCCCAGAGATGGATTCGGCTTTCATAGACTAGCCTCTTCCTGTTTTCTCCAGGAGGGACATACCCTGTTACCATAAAATTCACTATGTTGGCGTACCACGGATCGCCCGTTGTGACCTTAAGGAGGGTGTCGTCCCGTAGGTAGTCGTCGATTGGAAGATCAGACGACACTTCCATACGGGACAGGTGCTTCACCGTAGACCGAGAGGTTGGTCTACGAAAGCCGGGTGCACGGGATCAGGTGTGGCTGCTCAGGATTTTCTGCGGCGCGGCTAGCTGGACTCGGTGTGGTGCACGGTGTGGCTTCAGCCAGCTGCGAACGGGTGCGCGCCGGCGTGGCGACGACGGCGCTCGGGACGCGGCGACGCGGCGGCGATTTGTTGGCGGTCGTTACAGCCCAAATCCGACCACCAATACTCGGGAATACATGAGGTTATATGCAACATTCCATGTACTTAGGTTTGATTTCTAATAAAGTTCCACGAGTTTTGGTGAGTGTCATGTTTGCAGGTACAATATCACAAAACACGTGCTATTGGGGCCGGTTATCCCCCTTAGCCGTACGGGCCACCGGGAGTCGTCCACGTCACCGACAACCAAGCGATGACTGTACAAGCCACATAGGACGACCGCCAACACATTCCGAAGCGTGCCACATCACTTCTAGGCCAAAACAACACAAAGGCTACCTGGATCAAGTCACCCACGAAGTCCAGGGAGCAAAGGCGGTGCAGGGGAGCGGGCCTGGGCCTCCAGCCCAGTTCGGCCGAACTACAGGCTTCGGCCGAAACGCCCCCACTGCTCCAAACCGACCCCAAGGTGCAATCCTGGCCCTTGGTGGTCAAGGCGGTGCATCCCTCGGTTCGGCGGAACCGGGGAGTTCGGCCGAACCGACTCCCTGCCGCCTTTGGTTGCCTTGGCGGTTACCCAGCCTACAACCGCCATCAACTGCTATTTAAGGAGATGCCCGTCACTGAATCGGGGCAGATTCCGGGGCAACCCGAACCTCCCCTCGAAACAGTGAATGCTATTACTATGAGACAGGGTAAGATGTCTCGTAGTATTCTCCGTACTAACCATGCAGGGAAGGTCTCAAATATCCAAGTGCTAACACCGAGATGGACCTACCTGCCGAGAGCTGCAAAGAAGGCGATCATCAAAACCTCTCCGGACCGGAAGGAAGATCCCGGAGTACCCGTCATCCAATGCACGATCTGGAATCGTCGCATTGATGATGCGCTCCGAAGTAAGTAGTTATTGATCTGTGTAGGAGTGGTTCCTAGACTTGTCAGTAACCTTAGTTTCTGCCCGTCGCAACGGAGGTGGTAGCCGTGAGGTGGTGACAGCCCTCTCGGTCTTTGTAGCCCATCACGTTAGTTCCGGTGTCCTAGGACCCAAGGTTCAGGGTAGTCGGCACCCCTTCTCATCCCTTTCTGTGTGTCGGAGGCTCTATAGTCCCCAAGAAAGACAGTAGACTTATTCTGGACCTTTTAGTGCTGGCTCTTTAGCCGCTGTATCTCTAACCACTTGGCCTAGATAGATAGAGTACCTAGGAATCCTTTATCTCTTCTCGTTGTCCTTCCAACTATCTATACCTTCTCTCATCTACCCAAGTATCCCTTGAGCTGTGTGTCCGGTATATCCACTCCTATCCAAATACCGTTTATCTCCCGTCTTGTTTAGTTGTGTACCCCTCTCGGATAGTCTCGAATATCTGTTAACTAGTAGTCTTGCCAAAGCTTCCCTGCAGAAATATAAATTACGATACCTCGGGATACCCCCAGGTTGTCACACCCAGGTTTACACAGAAACTAGGCTATAATGATAGATTTACACTCTGCAGAGGTTTCGCCCTTTACCCACCAGTCGCGTAAAAGCTCAAACGAACTATAAACCCACCCACGCACGTCAACACTACCGAGGTGTGACTGCATTGGGACGCTACGAAGTTTTTCACAAGACACCCTAACAAATCAGTAGCCACTGTGAAAACAAGGGTGCATTAGTTCCGAGGCACCGAGGTTGACTTACGCTCAGGGCGCACCATAAGGGGGTCAATGGCGTCCGGAGCACGGGCACGCATGCCACGCAAGGCGCAACGTGTGGAGCTTGCAGGAGCTCCCAACACGGGACTTTTTCTAACGAGACATAGCCGACGGGTCTACCGTCCTCGGTGGATCAAAAACCATGCCTAGCACCTTGTTCAACGCCGTCGGCCCGTCGGTAACTACTGTCAAGCTAGATCCGTACATGTTACTTGACCAAGACCAGAGCCATTATAGTTCCAGTGGTGGCGACAGGTTCCTGGGTTGCCGCTTTAAGAACCAGTCCTTATGGAGAGACACTAGGGCCAAGCACGAAGCGTACGCCCTAGCTCCCTGATCCAAGTTGCTAAAAGCATGATTTACCATTAACATTGAAGTGAACCATTAAGTCAATATTAACAGTTAAACAAAGGTGACAATAGTTGCGCCTAGCAAATATCTACCCATATGCATAAACCCCGGTGATCAAGGTACAGGATAAACAGATCTAGGTACAACCTTAATAGGGAACAAATTTAGACACATGCGTATGCAGTAAATAATGTAAAGGTGTGTTTAGGTAGCAAGGATTGTCCGTGCGATCAGACACTATGCGCTTTGGCACTCCATGCAGTCCTGCTCCTCGTAACCCTCGTACTCAAACTCCAAAGCGTTCGGCTCACCGACTGGACTCACGAAGCAACACACAAGCATCCACACAAGCCAATACATGCAAACAATAATAATCTATTAGAACAGTACACCAACCAGTAGAAACAGAACAAAAGAAGGCTGAAAAACTAATCTACGCTTCGCTATGAACACGTGAGCGCGAAAATCACACAAATCGGAGCTAAAACGAGAAAGATACGGCTATTCTAAGGTTTAGGGACTTGCTGGCAAAGTTTTAAAAGTTCCAAGGGCTTATTTGTGAAAAACCAGGGACCTAAACATAACTTTATTCAAAACATGAGGGTTAAAGCGTAAAATAATTAAAACATGACTGCGGTTTCAAATTTTAAATAAGACAGGGGGCTTTCCATAAAATTTAGGACCTAAATTGAATTATTTTTGAATTGGTGTGGACCGCGGGTTGATTCAGAAAAAAGACAGGGGCTCTTTTGCAAAACGCTCACGGCTGACCGGTGTTGACCGGTACTGACCAGGGTTGACTCAGATCTGGGTTCTAGGTTTTGGATCTGACGGCTGGGATTAGATCTGGGGAAGGGGTGGCCGGCGGCGGCGCGACGAGCGGCGGCGCTGGGGTGGCTGCGGCGGCGCTTAGCCGGCGAAACGCGCGAATAAGCTAGGGTGCATGGCTTCGAGTGCGACTGGGTCCTACGGGTGCGGGGTGACACGGCGAATTCACCAGGGTGGATCATGACGACGGGGACGCAGCGGCAGCGACGCACGACGAGCTATAGCGGCGGCGGCGCTCGGTTACGGCAGCGCGACGCGGCGGCGGCGCTACGGTGCCGGAAAAAGGGACGGAGAGGGGCTCGAGAGGTTCCTTACCTCCACGCGACGGTGTCCGACTGGACTCGATCATCACGCACGCATTCCAATCGCTGGCCTTGCTGAAGGTCGGCGGGCGTCCCTTCAGAAACTCGCCCCTCTTGTCTCTGGGCGGTGCAGCTGCCTGAGGGTGCGGGAGCTCAACACATCGCTGACTTTCTTCGGATCAACTGCCACTCCTCCATTGGACAACACGTGTCCCAGAAAGGCCACTTCCTTCATCCAGAACTCACACTTGCTCAGCTTGGCGTACAACTGATGCTCCCGGAGTCTCTGCAGTACCAACCTCAGATGTTCTTCATGTTCTTCCTCATTCTTGGAGAATTAATTAAATGCCAAAAATTTTAAAATTGAATATTTTGGGCGTTACAAACCTACCCCCCTTAGGGTGAATCTCGTCCTCGAGATTCGGATGTGGTTGTGAAGAGTTGTGGATAAGCGGCCTTGAGGTCTTCCTCTCTTTCCCAGGTCGCTTCATCCTCTGAACATCGGCTCCACTGAACCTTGCACATCCGGATGACCTTGTTTCTTGTCACCCTCTCAGACTCCTCTAGAATCTTGACTGGATACTCCTCATAGGTGAGATCTTCTTGTACACTCAGCCCTTCTATAGGGATCACCTTCTCAGATTCTTCAGGTACCCGCAAACATTTCTTCAGCTGAGACACGTGGAACACATCGTGTACTCCGGCAAGTTTCTCAGGTAACTCTAGCCGGTATGCCACTTCACCCATCCGTACCAGTATCTTGAAGGGTCCAATGAAACGAGGTGCCAATTTACCCTTGACATTGAGCCTCTTCACACCTCTCATCGGTGACACCTTGAGATACACAAAGTCATCAACCTTGAAGTTGAGATCCCTCCGTCTGACATCGGCATAACTTTTCTGTCGGGACTGGGCCACCTTCAGATTCTCTCTGATCACCTGCACATGCCGCTCTGCATCTCTGAGTATCTCCGGACCAAAGACCTGACTCTCTCCAGTCTGACTCCAGAACAATGGGGTCCGGCACTTCCTGCCATACAATGCCTCGAACGGTGCCATCTGCAGACTCTTCTGGTAGCTGTTATTGTAGGAGAACTCTGCATACGGCAAACTCTTATCCCAGCTGACTCCATACTGCAATGCACAAGCCCTCAACATATCCTCCAGTATCTGATTGGTCCGCTCTGTCTGACCATCTGTCTGCGGGTGATAAGCTGAGCTGAAGTGCAGCTTCGTGTCCATGGACTCATGTAACTTCCGCCAGAAGTGTGAGGTGAACTGAGTACCACGATCTGACACAATCTTCTTCGGCACCCCGTGTAAGCACACAATCCGCTCCATGTACAACTCTGCTAGTCCTTACGGAGAGACACTAGGGCCATGCATGAGGCATCTGAGTTCCACGATCAGACACTATGCGCTTCGGTACTCCATGCAAGCATACAATCCTCTCCATGTACAGCTCTGCTAATCTGGCGCCTGTGTAAGTGGTCTTCACTGGAAGAAAGTGCGCCACCTTGGTCAAGCGGTCCACTATCACCCAAATGGAGTCAGATCCTCTCGGAGTGCGAGGCAGACCAGTGATGAAGTCCATACCAACTTCTTCCCACTTCCATTCCGGTATCTTCAAGGGTTGTAGCAAACCTGCTGGTCTCTGATGCTCATTGACTCTCTGGCACGCGTCACACAAGGCTACATAAGTTGCCACATCACGCTTCAATCCGTACCACCAAAATCTTTCTTTGATATCCTGATACATCTTGGTACTTCCGGGGTGTATCGAGTAGGCTGACTCATGGGCCTCTCTCAGGATTGCATCCCTAATCTGTTCCATGTCAGGCACACAAATCCTCTTTCCATACCACAACGTCCCTTGATCATCCACTCTGAATCCAGGTGCCTTTCCTAATGCAACCTGCTCTTGGATCTCCTTGATCTTTTCATCCCCAAGCTGACCTTTCCGAATCTCATGCTCTAGAGTCGGTTCTACTATCATGTCCGTGAGGCTGGCAACGAAACCTAGACTCATCCTCTCAAACTCCAAACTGAGCTCCTCTGGCAAACACTGCCCAGTGATTTTGTTCACATAACTCCTTCTACTCAGAGCATCTGCCACCAAGTTAGCCTTCCATGGGTGATAATGAATCTCCAGGTCGTAATCCTTGATCAACTCTAACCATCTGCGCTGTCTCATGTTCAGATCAGACTGAGTGAAAACATACTTGAGACTCTTGTGATGTGCATAAATGTCACAGTTGTGTCCTATGAGGTAGTGCCTCCAAATCTTCAGAGCGTGTACCACAGCTGCTAACTCCAGATCATGTGTTGGGTAATTCTACTCATGCTTCCTCAACTGCCTTGATGCATAAGCTACAACTCTGCCTTCTTGCATAAGCACACAACCCAAACCTTGGCGAGAAGCATCACAATAGATGGAAAAACTCTTGGTTATATCTGGCAATACTAACACAGGTGTTGTGGTTAACCTCTTCTTCAACTCCTCAAAGCTGGTCTGACACTCTGCTGTCCAAACAAACTTGGCATTCTTCTCCAACAGAGTTGTCATGGGTTTGGCAATCCTGGAAAACCCTTCGATGAATCGTCTGTAGTATCCTGCCATCCCAAGGAAACTCCTGATCTCACTCACATCCTTTGGTGGATTCCAGCTCAACACATCCTGGACCTTCTGAGGATCGACTGCCACTCCTCCGTTAGACAATACATGGCAAGAATGCCACTTCTTTTAACCAGAACTCACACTTGCTCAACTTAGCATACAACTGATGTTCTCTGAGTCTCTGCAATACCAATCTCAGATGCTCCTCATGTTCTTCCTCATTCTTGGAGAAAACCAGAATATCATCAATGAACACCACGACGAACTTGTCAAGGTAATCCATGAAGACACTATTCATCAGATACATGAAGTATGCGGGAGTGTTGGTCAATCCAAAAGACATGACCAAAAACTCATACAACCCATAACGAGTAGTGAAGGCTGTCTTCTGTATGTCTGACGCTCGGATCCTCATCTGGTGATAGCCTGATCGGAGATCTATCTTAGAGAACACACAAGCTCCCTTCAGCTGATCGAACAAATCATCAATTCTTGGCAATGGGTACTTATTCTTGATGGTTACCTCATTAAGTGCTCTGTAATCCACACACATCCTCTGAGACCCATCTTTCTTATCTACGAATATCACTGGTGCTCCCCATGGTGAAGAACTAGGGCGAATATACCCCTTGGCTAGTAATGCCTCTATTTCTTCCTTAAGTTTTGCCAATTCTTTTACTCCCATTCTATAGGGTCTCTTAGCTATGGGTGTAGTTCCAGGTTTAAGTTCAATAATAAATTCGACTGCGCGTTCCGGGGGCATACCTGGCAATTCCTCTGGGCAAACATCTGGAAACTCGCACACCACTCTGATGTCCTCAAGTGCCGTACCCTCAACTTGATTGACTTGATAGTGTCCCTCAGGACCAGTTGCCTGATACTCCACCTTTTTCCCCGACTCTGATGTCAGCTGCACAGCCCTTCTGGCGCAATGGATCACCGCATCGTGTTTGACTAACCAGTTCATTCCCAGGATTAGGTCAAAGCCAATAGAGTCCAAGACTATGGGGCTTAGCACGAAGTCTACCCCCCTTATAATGATGGGAACATCATGGCAACGTAGGGTAGTTCTCATTTCCCCCCAGGTGAGCTAACTAACATGGGATTCCTCAGTGGTCGCATGCTCATTACGTTCTTTTTCACAAATGCAGAAGATATGAAAACATGCGATGCTCCAGAATCAAATAGAACAGTGGCGGGAGCTGAGTTGACAAGGAACGTACCCACAACCACATCGGTAGCTCCTTCAGCGGTCTCAGCGTCCACGTGGTTGAGCTTGCCCCTAATAGGGTTCTGCTGACCACGGTTTGCTTGTGCCTGGTTCCCATTCTGATTGTTGTTCTGCCCTGCAGCATTCTGGGCCTTGCGCGGGCAGACGTTGGCATAATGACCCTGTTCACCACAATGGTAGCATGCCCTGTGGTCCACTGGAACATTGATGACAGGGTTGGGGCACGGAGCAGGCCCATTCTGCGGCTGGTTGCGTGGTACAGGACCATTCAGCAACTGGTTCTGGAGGCGTTGCTGCTGTTGTTGAAACGAACCGGATTCTCGAAATGGAGAATCCGACTCCCTGTACCTTTGTGATAGTCCCAGAATCAATAGCTATCACGTACAGAACTCATTTCAGCCAAATATCACATCCATACAACGTTAAACATGACTGCATTCATTATTTACATATCAGAGTACGAGGTTAGTACATGCCACATGGGCTAATCGACAAGCTGAAACCCAGCTACGCAGCGGTAGCTAAATTATCGGGTCCACTCCCGCAGGCATCCTTGAGCGCACGCGTAACCCTTCAATCGTACCATCCATCCTGGTTGAACTCGTGCTCGGGGTCTTCTCCTGTGTACCCAAAGTCTGTCCCCAAGGAAATGGGACAGGTCCACGTCACCAACCATAATATGAAGCAAGCTTTAAGGTGGCCTAATCTAGTAATAAAATATTCAAGGAATAAGCTGGGGGTTTCCTATGCGAGCAGCAGCAATAATCCCAAGTTCATCTCGTCACCAGCACCTTTCCTCACCAGAGAGATCACACTCCCCAAATCCCACCATAAGCCTCACAACCACATCGGGCTCGTCCTGCCACCGCAGGTTCCCGCAAATAACATCCACCAACTCCTTTCTCACAATAGTCGACTCGGTGAGCTCCCTCCCCACCTTGTGTCAACAGCCTCAACTGGACCAACCTCTCATAACCCAAACCTAGGATGAGGAAAGAAAGCAGAATCCCATGCTAGTCTCGAGCAATCCAGATGCGGTCGTCCATAACCGTGGACACGGCTATACGTATAGTTTTCACTCTGCAGAGGTTACGCTCCTGGAACCATCCGGGCCGCAACTGCTAGCTAGCCAACTTGAGACACAGCCCACAACAAAGACCCTAAAAAGTAACGGTGCCATACTGTCTCCCTGCGCTCGGGAAACAATCTGACCTAACAGCTGCCCCAGGGTCGTGAAACCTTCCCACCGGGGCCAGTCGGGGGCAGTGGTAAATCAGGGAGAGTACGCCGCAACGAGTCCCCCTTACACATATCAAACTCGAATCTCCTACAGGTCTGGCACCGCACTAAGTAGGCTTGCTGGAACCCTCCCCATTCTGGGTAGACGGTGAGCACTGTAATCCACGTCTGAAAGACGGTCTCGACTCGATCCTTAATTGTCGGTAAAGCGAGTATCAGCGTCAAAGCGATCCGCCGCAACGGTCCGCAATCGGCACCCATGACAGGTATTGCCGCCCAACTCCTCAAAAGTAACCAAGAACCATGTACCCGCAACAGGTACTCCGCAGGGACTACCCGAGTGTAGCCCCCAAGCACCCCGATCAAACGATCGGGTTGTTATTACTCGCTTACACCGCCTAGCTGCACTACTCCTCCCAAACCACCCACAACTCACGCCAAGAGGATCAGATCACAACCATTTGAAAAGGGAAAAAAGTTTCTCTTCTTCCCCTCAACTATGTCTGGAATTATTGCTCAAAAAAACCTATGCCTGGAATCTGATTTCAAACTGTTTCACTATGGATGGTTTTAGACGACAGTTTTTCATTTATAAACGAGCAACGTCTAAGATAGGTGAATTCAAGTGTGCTTAATGGTTTGAATGGGTCAAATAGAGTTTATTATAGAATAATATCATCCAAATAGTCTTTTTGGAAAAGTTATATACTTTAAAATCATAAGATTTGATTTAGATCTTAGAAAAAATGTTCTAGATCTTTTTTCATTTACAACTATTATCTATTTTATTTTGCCTAGTGTGTAGCTATTTAGATCTTATATGATCTTATTTTTGCTACTAGTTGTTCTCGTTATTATTAATAATTAGCTTGATAGGCCTTGAAATAACGACATGTTTGTTTGGCTTATCAGCACCAGCCAACAGTATTTTTCTCTCAGCACAAATCGGCATCAGCCACCAGCCAAGGTCTGAAAGACGGTCTCGACTTGGTCCTTAATTGTCGGTAAAGCGAGTATCAGCGTCAAAGCGATCCGTCGCAACGGTCCGCAATCGGCACCCATTACAGGTATTGCCGCCCAACTCCTCAAAAGTAACCAAGTAACCATGTACCCGCAACAGGTACTCCGCAGGGACAACCCGAGTGTAGCCCCCAAGCACCCCGATTAAACGATCGGGTTGTTGTTACTCGCTTACACCGCCTAACTGCACTACTCCTCCGAAACCACCCACAACGCACGCCAAGAGGATCAGATCACAACCATCCCAACACATGCAGCATAGCTTAATCATAAAGTAGATAATAGGTAGCAAGGGAGCAGGGTAGATAAATGGCAGTGCAGGCATATCATCATGCATATAAAGTAAAGCGCTAGCATTCTAATTTGCATGTCTAATAGGTATTTCAGAGATTGGTCGGGCGTGAACCTGGAGCAAGGTCCTCTTCTTTCTTCACGTAGTCCAAGACGAGGTCGACGAAGTCGTCCGAGTCTTCCGAGGATCCTAGCAATCGGATAATAATAAACGATAACTAAGCAAAAGAACTCCAAAAGAAGAAGCAAAGAAGAACCAAATAACACCAAATTCTACATTAGCGGGTGGATCATGATTTTAGAAACGTATAGAAACTTGTTTCATATATTTCTAAGCTAGAGTTAATTTATTATAGATTTTTAAATATCGAAAGGCGTTTTGAATTTAATTAATTACGAAAAGGAAAACAACAAGGACACATGGCAGCAAAAGAGCGTGCCACATGTCGGCACTAAGTTAGCTATGCCGACGTTAGCAGTGGGCTCTGCGTACGTCAGCAATGACTTGGTCAACAGGGTCAAAGGTCAGCGGTCAACGAAGTCAACGGGTCAGCGGTCAGTCAGTGGGCCCTATCGGTCGGTCACACAGGGAGGATGACACGCGGGTCCCGGCTGTCAGCAGGTTAACTCGGAAAAAGAAAAAACGAAAGGGGTTAACGGGCTGGCTTAGGTTAGTTAGATGGGCGGGCTGATTAACTTGAACTGGCCTGGGTTGGTTTGCAGGACGGGCCAAAGGCAGGCTAGGCTGAGCGGCTTGGTGGGCTTTTGGCCCAAGGGTGGCTTCGGGAGGCTGACGCCAGCGCCTGCGTCAGCGATGACGCAAGCAGGGTCGGAGGTTAGCAGCGTGGACTGGGTTCACCGTGAGCCAGGCGAGCGGCTCACATAGGACGGGTCTACCGGATCCGGTTGAGGCTGTCTAGGTTTTTCTGCGGCTGCGGCTAGAGCGAGATGGTGTGGTCCACCCTGTGGCCGGCCGCATGCGAACTGGCGCGGCGCGGCGCGACGCGGATCTCTGGCACCCCGGTTCCGCGGTGTTACATATGGGTGCGCGTGCGCGTGCTCGTGGTTGCCCACGACCGCGGCACGGCCTCGGCTCGCGCGCGGTGGCCGGTGCTCCGGTCCGCGGCGGCTTTGGCTGCAAGGAAGGGCGACGGTGGTTTGCGCAAGGTTTAGCGGCGGCGACGGGGACCTGCACAAAACGCACAGCACGAAGGCTGGCACACAGAGGCTCGGCAACGGCTACGCTTCCACGGCACGAAGGCCGGTTCACGGACAAGAAGGGAAAGGGGCAGCGGGTCAGGCAGCTCACCAAGGGTTCGGCTGGGCACAACGTCGAGCAGCTCGTGGGCGAGGTTGGTGCGGTTGGTGTCGCTGCAGAGAAGGAGCAGCAGCTTAAGCTCGCAGTTCAGGCATTCTGTCGAGCAGGTTGTGGGCGAAGTAGAGGCAGCAGCTCGGTGTGGTCGTTTGAGTTAGTGTACTCGCTATCCCTGGTTCGTGCATATCCTCGAACATGTTGTGGGCGCCCGAACAGCATCTTGGTGTAGTGGTTCACGGCGGCGGAGACGATCTTGGCTTGGCGTAGTCGTACTTGTCCTCGCGTCCGGCTCCTGCTCGCGGTTCTGCTTGGTGTAGGTGGCGCAGCCACTGCTTGCGGTTCCTCTTCGTGCTCCTGCTCCTGCTCGCGGTTCAGATCGATGGAGGCTTTGGGTGCTCCAGTTCAGGGGCGCTTGATCCCGTCTTCGTGACCATCGGCAGCAGTGGCTTGTTCCTCTCGATGAAGGCAGCAGCAACACCTCCCTTCTGATCCGTGGGTGGCTTCTCCGGGTGCTCAACGGCCGAGCAAAAGAGAGGAGCAGCGGCGTGCAGGAAGGCAAGCAGCTGGCTGTGGTTTGGAGTGCTTGCTCGGTGGGGAAAAATTGGAGGAGCAGCGGAGGAAGATCGAGTGGAGAGAGGAAGCTGCTGGGATTTGCATCTTGCGGTAGAAGAAAGAAAAGGACAGCGAGGTGGAGAGGAGGCGCTGGTTCTTGCTGTCTTGCGGTGGAAGAAGAAGAGCAGGGAAAAGAAGGAAGGCAGGTGGCGGCGGTAGGAAAGGAAATGAGGAGAGGAAGAGGAGTTAGATATTTATAGGGAGTGGTTAGGGTTAGGGCTAGATTAGATGGGCTCATAAATGGGCCTCAAGTTTCGGGCCAAAATTAATTATTAGCCAACGAAATAAATTGATAGCAATTTATTCCGTAAACTCGGTACAAATGAATTAGACTAATTTTCCGGGAACGAATTAATTAGCAAAGGATTAATTCGAGAAGCCGGAAAATTGAGCCACAATTCAAATGGAGACCAAGGAAATTTGATACAAATGAATTAGACCACTTTCCGAAATCAAATCAATTAGCATGGAATTGATTCGAAGAGTCGGGAATTAAGTCATAATTCAGTATATCAATTCCCAGAGCACATTGAGATTGAGATGGCTGGAAAGTTAGCGGGCCAAGTTAGTTGGCTAGTTAGCATGCTTCAGTTAGCAGGCTGGGTTAGCAGACCGAGTTAGAAGGCTGATCGAAGTTAGATAGGACAGTTAGAAGTTAGAGCCTAGGAATTAGTTGTTAGCTTTAGATTTAATTTGAATTTACAATTCAAATTAAACCACACACAAAGAACCAAGAAACCAACTAAGAGCCAAATCACACTAACATTTAATTGTCCTTAGCACACAAAGCGATTTATTTAGTTTATTACTAAGAATTTTTGAGAGAGCACAAGAAGACGGCATTATGATTATGAGCAAAACACATCAAGCACGAAAAATTTTTGAAATCCACATTTTTTACATTCCAGAAAAATCTGGGATGTTACAGTTGTGGTGCCGGAAGGTACTGCGGACGTGGCTGATACTGAGGGCGCTGTTGGTACTGGTTGCGGTTCATCAGACTGGACTGCCCCTGGAAACGCTGCGGGTTCCCAAATTGTTGGTTCCCTGGCTGAGGGTTGAAACGGGGGCGTATGTTGCTGCCAGATGGTTGTTGGCACTCCTTACGGCCTACAGATAAATCCGCAAGCGGACGGATACCGATGTAGCTTTCATCGGGAGTATTCCAGGTATCGATTTCCACGGAGAATGAGAAGTGGTCTGAATCTAAACTAAGTTGTCCTAGGTAGATAAATTGGATGGGATGGAGTGGATGAAATGGGTGAAATGGAATGGATGAGGTGGGTGACGACAACAAGGAGAGAGGAGAAAGGATAGGAGGGTAGAGAGGGTACAGGTCTGGTAAGAGTATTCTTCCGACTACGGAGCAGTTCAGAGGATACGAACGGTTACTTGCTTCGGGACTATAGAGCCTCTGACACACAGAAAGGGATGAGAAGGGGTGCCAGCTACCCTAAACCTTGGGTCCTAAGACACCGGAACTAACGTGATGGACTACAGAGACCGGAAGGGCTGTCACCACCTTACGACTACCACCTCCGTTGCGACGGGCGGATTCTAAGCTAGTCTCAAGTACAGGCACCACGCATAAACTAGTTGACTAGTACTTATCTACTGCGCAGACAGATAAGCACTCAAGCTAGGCAGCTAGCATACAATTATACTATACTACTAAGCATTGAACGAAGAACGATGCAAGTAAAGTAAGTAAGAACTGAATGCTCAATTAATCAGAGAGAGATACAAGGAGTACCAGACATGCCCCGGATGTTACTCGAAGTGAAGTCGCATCCGTAGAGGTACAGCTAGAAGAGGGGCCGACACTCCGGCTCCTCTCCCGGACGCTCACCTCTCCTCTCTCCCTATTCTACTAATATGAGTGGCGGAACTTTGCAACGCCTACTCTCTACTTCTTCTCCTTGGTTGTGTGTTGATGCAGGTGACCAGGGGCCTCAATTTATAGGGGAGCAAGGACGGTGGAGCTGGAGTAGCTGCCAAGGCTGCAGAGGGCGGTGCCGGGCTGTTCGGCCGAACAAGCCGGTTCGGCCGAACCGAGCAGTTCGGCCGAACTGCCACGT
>OAMR01000680.1:228271-240145 GCA_900205405.1 Echinochloa crus-galli | reverse complement strand
GTAGGAGCTTCGACGTTCTTCAACAGTTCCTGTAACGTTCAGGCCGGTCATCATGTAGACATCGGCCAAAGTGGGAGACATTGGGCCATGACCGAAGAGAAAAGCATTTGCACCATTGGACCAAAAATGGCAAGCTGCAATCAGAAGGTTCTCGTTCTTTGGTGTTTCGGCTAGTGATAGCTCCAGGCAATGAGAAATGCACAGTTGGTCCCAGTTCTGTGTTTGGGGGCTTTTGTCATCAGATATCCTTTTATACCAATTTCTCCAGCCGGTGATTGGGGGCAAAGGCCAGTTCTTGAAGGCGTCTTGCCACTCATGAGGTTTTGTCAATGAAATCTTGAAAGGGATCCTCTGGGATTCGGCCGCAATAATTTCGGAGGGATCTGGATTCCCTGAGGGGCCGAGGAAGAAAGATGCGGATTGTTCTTCGGTGGGGGTCAAGATTTCGGTGGCCAGAGCCTATCAAGAAGTTTTGATATCATCAGGAAGTTCTTGGTCAATGGATTCTAGTACATCCCTTAAGAGATCAGCATCTTTGACTTGATCTTGGATACTCTTGTGCAGCAAAGCAAGGATATCTTTCAGCTTTGTTTGATTCTCTTCTGACAGAGTTTGGCCAGCAGATATTTCTTCCCCTTGTTCGGCAACCAAGTCGTCCACAGCAAAAGAATAGCTGGATGATGAATTGGATTTCTCCTGAAAAAGATGGTCTTGCCGAATTAGTAATAATCCGCTGGGAAAAAGGGTAGAGAAAGTTGAATGATTTTGGTTACCTCGTTCCTGACTTCCCGAATGGAGGAAGGAAGCCTTTCAGGCTCAATGGGAGGATTCTGTGTATCTTGCTGAAGAGAAGCTGGAAGATTTCTTTGTGTGAATTGGTGTATGGACATCATGCCATTTTGCCATGGGAATTACAAACAGAGTCAAGGAGAGTACAGTTGCAGAAAGATTTAAGTTCTAAAGATTACAGTAACTTGATGATGGACGAATTGGAAGATTTGCATATGATTCGTCTCAAAGCCTTGGAAAATATTGAGAAAAATAAGATGCGAGTTGCCAAATATTACAACAAGAAGGTAAAAGTCAGGCAATTTGCAGAAGGTGATCTAGTTTGGAAAGCATTATTGCCGATTGGTACCAAATACAGTACATTCGGTAAGTGGTCACCAAATTGGGAAGGTCCTTTTAGAGTAGTTAGATGCGTGCCTGGCAATGCATACATCCTAGAAACTTTGCTAGGAGAAGAATTCACTGCTGCTATAAACGGAAGAGATTTGAAGAAATATTATCCTAGCATTGAGATTGATCGTTGATTAAGACACAAATTGCTAGAAATAATGGAAATAGCCGGCATTCGGGAAGAAGCCGCCTTCAGAGCAAAAAATTTCCAACAGAGAAAAATGGCCAATACTAGATTGTATTGCCCTTAGTGCTAATAATGTACATCATCAATTCAGTAAAGATATCACAGAGGAATCACAAAAGATAAACTTTATTGCCGAAATTCAATAATCCCTGGTACAAACTACTGAAACAACTTATTCAAGACAGACTGGGGACGAACTGAATCGGCAATCAAGGTGTTCAATATCATCGATGCTTCCGCAAAAGTCCAAACGTGACGGAAAGAATTTCGATTGTTGCGGAAGCTACTTTTAATATTCAACCATCCCTAAATACAAACTACTCAAAGAGTCTGTTCAAGACAGACTGGGGATGGATTGAATCGGCGACGGCAGCGCCATGGCCCTCGAGGCGCTCGATGGAGGTGTCGATGTCATCGACGTCTTCCGGGTTGCCGTCGGCGAAACCGGCCGGAAGTATGGAGTAGTCGCGGCCGGTATGCGTCGACATGGCGACGAGGCCCACAGCAGCACCCAGGCGAACGCCATGAAGAGCCACCTCGTCGACTCGGCCTGCTACAGCACCGAGGCGAGCCTCTGGCGTCTCTCCAGGAGCGTTCACCTTGTTCGCCAGCTCCTCCACCAGCGCCTTCAGCCGATTAAGCTCAGCATCACGCTCTGCAAGGTTACAAGATGGAAATAAATCAACATCGACTGAAGTATATTCAAAGTTTGATGTAATCAAGCACATGTTATCTATGCCAATTTTAAATGGAAGGATTGGCAAATGGATTTTGGCCTTATCTGAATTCGAATTAAGGTTTGAATCGGCAAAAGCTGTCAAGGGGCAGATTATTGCTGATTTTATTACTGAACATCATGATTCATCAATTAATTTGTTTGAAATTACTCCTTGGGTGTTGTTCTTTGATGGATCTTCATGTGACGAAGGTGGTGGAGCAGGTATTTTATTAATTTCACCCAAAGGAGAAACATTTGAGTTTGCTATTCCCATTCAATCTACTGTTACTAAAGGAAATCAAGATGCCAATGTTGACCTCATGGTACATTGGATTACCCTGAAAGAACAAAGAGATTCGTCAAGAAAGAGAAAGGAAATCTTGAGAAGAACGGAGAAAGGCAAGCAGCTAATCACCTGCGGCGAGCGCCGGCGCGACTTCCTTCGGGCTCGTCGGCGGCCGGTCGCCTTCCATTCGCCATTGGGGTTTTCTTGAGTTTACTGTGCTTGGAAAAAGAAGGGGCTAGGAAGGTGAAAGACTTGGTGAGGAGATAGCAGCACTCGATATGTTTATTTATAGAGCCCGCAGAGGAGATCGTGGTCGGAGATCGTGGCGCGCATCCCAAAATTTCGGAAGGTGGAAAGCCCCACGAACCGAGCAGTTGCCGTGTCGTTTGGGATTCATGCTGAGTCATATTTGGTTTGACCAGGTAAAATTCGGCTATGACATGCTTATCACAGTCAGCTTTGCTGAATAGGCTTTGGACAACGAAATTCATTACAGTCAGCTTTGCTGAATGTGCCACCAGACAGTGAAAGAAGGATGAGCAGATGTTATTGGCACAAAAGGTTCAGGTCTATAGATGGATGTGTAGCATCTGTAGTCAAAAATCCTTCTTGTCTCAGTGGAGTCTGTGACAATCTCCCTAGGCTTGAGGAATTCATGGAGAAATAATCTAGGTGGCACTTGGCCACAGCCTAATTGCCTAGCCATCATATTCGGCTGATAGTACTCAAAGGTACTCTGAACCAGCCTTCCTCCACAAAATTCGGCTGGCAGAATACAGGGCCGAATGAAAGAATTGAAAATACTCATGGATTGTGCATCTGTGCATCCAGTATCAAAGCTAAACTCACAAGGGAGAGTAAGATTGTCATTGTCAGAATAAGGGAACCAAAGAGGATCAGCAAAGCCTTTGGAGAAAAGCTCAAAGAGTTCACCAATATTCTTATCTACAGATACAGTGGAGGCAGCTTCTCCATAGGTTTGACAGCCTTTAGTGCTTTGGGGTTCCCCTTCCCTATAGTTGACTGAAGGAAAAGACAGGCTGTTGATATCAACTGAAACGATTTGATGCATGTACAGCTGCAGCCACATCTGAACAAACCACCAGGGACCATTAACACAAGAAATTTTCTTATTGGTATGCATCAGGCGAGTGGTTTGATGAAGCATATGGTAAACACTTCCCAGCAAATATTTTCCCAGAGGGATGAGTGTGCCAGCAGCCAGGTCTTCAGCCATCACGATGTGGTTCAGAGTTGGCTCATTAGCTTTGCCACAAAAGATGAATCTGCACAGCCACATATTCAGAAAGGCCCTGTACTCAACATCAGACAAGGGACCATCAGACATGTAATTCTGAATATACTTCTTGTATCCAACTCCTGTCTTTACTCCTGTCTGTTTGGAGGAGCCCTTGTACTTGTATGGATGCACAGCTTCTGTGATATTCAGGCCGGTCATCAGGTAAACATCGGCCAAAGTTGGAGACATTGGACCATGACCAAAGAAGAAGGCATTTACTCCATTGGACCAAAAGTGGCAAGCTGCAATCAAGAGGTTTTCATTTCTGGGAGTTTCGGCTAGAGATAATTCCAGACAATGGGAAATGCAGAGTTTGTCCCAGTTCTTGGTTTGAGGGCTTTTATCATTGAGAATCCTCCTATACCAATTCCTCCAACCAGCAATTGGAGGCAGAGGCCAGTTCTTAAAGGCATCTTGCCATTCATGAGGCTTTGTCAGTTAAAATTGGGGGATTCGCTTCAGATTTTTCAACCAAGAGTTCTTCTGCTCTTGGAGGGATTTTAGCTTGGCTCTTGGTTTTTCAAGTCGTTGCTCTTTAGAGCCAAGCAGAGCTTTGAAAAGGTTTGATATTAGTAAAACGATTAGTACTTTTTCTTAGAGCCAAGCAGAGCTTTGGAAAGGTTTGATCGGGTCGCATTCTGGAAGAGGATTTCCGGAAATACCAACTGTCGTGCACCCCGCATGAACAGTATCCATAACCCCACTCTGCGCTTTATGCACAAGTGGGTGGCTATGACGGTATTTCCGAGAGCCGATATCCGACTGTGAACACAGTTGAATTGCGGATTCTGTATGCTATGTTCAAGAAAATTCCGGTTTCTCCAGTGAAAGACATGGTCGATCACTGGCTGTCTCATATTTCTCGTGTGGGTAGCATGGCGATGACTTCTCTAGTCACTCGCCTCGCAAACCACCTGGGAGTCCTCCAGGACGCCCAGTGCACGTACATAGAGACAGCACGCTCTGTCGTAGATGCTGAGCACTTCGTAAAAGCTCACATCTTACGAAAGTTGCCCGATGCTTCACTTGTGATGATTTATCGTGGTTATACAGCCGAGGTTCGTCTGCCCTGTGCGGCACTAAAGCTGTATACCGCTAAGAAATTAACGTTTCATTTGAGTGCCGAGTCGGACGAATCTCCTCCACCGAGAGAGCCCGCTCGGCACAGTGTAGCAGGTGAAGGGCCGTTCACAAGGGGAAGAGCTAGGCGTGATGCCGGGCTCGCCACCCCACTGGAGCCGGAAGACGAACCAGAAGCACCGCACCGACACACGTCCGCATTTGAGGCCACCTACGACATGTACACCGGGGCTGGTACATCTAGAGCAGGAGGCTCTGGACAGTACCAGGACTCGAACTATCAAGCCTCGGGATGCTGGGACTACGGTCAGAGCACGGACTCTGAGTGGTCCGGAAGGTGGTATGCTGGGGGGTATGACAATGCCTCCCAGCCATACTACCCCGGATACTCACAGTCCGCCCGTTTCGACTACGGTCGGGAGTTGTCCTACATCTCCGACCAGGTCAACGTCATCGACGACCGGACACGGGGCATTCAAGACACACTAGCCCGTCATTCGCAGTACCTCCAAGAGAATGACGGGATGGTGTCATCCATCCAGCATGATGTCCGGGAGCAGTCCGAGCAGCTGGCCGCGTACCTCGCAAGACTCAATCCCTACCAGTGAAGCGTTCTAGCTTGGGAGAGGACCCCCACCAGGTATGTCTGAACCACCCAGCACTTTGTTCATGCATTCACATTTTCCCTTTCCTTAGATTGCATAAAAAAAATAAAAAAATAATATTTCCTTTGAATAAAAGTAACTCCCAACTATGCATGGAATGAACCATATGTCTCTCACCTTGGAAATGATGAATAGTTGCTCTGTCATTAATCTTGCTAGTACTTTGTTGCAACTAGTGCTTAACTATGCTTGAGTTATTTGGCATGAATGGTTGCTCTGTCATTAATTTTGCTAGTACTTTGTTGCTACTAGTTGCTTGACCATGTTTGAGTTATTTGGCATGAGTAAAAATGAGCCTGAACCTTGTGGGAGCACATGCTTTATTCCAAGTCTAGGTTGTTGTGGGAATTGATATAGTGAGACTTTGGTTGAATTCTATTTCTGCTCCTAGTATGGTGAAAATCTCGGATAATTATGCTTTCAAAAACTATTTGTTGAATGCCGAATGCATTGTATATTCAAAGTTTAATGTAATTCCTGGCTTAAGGAAAAGCCAAAAGAGAAGAGTACAACGCTTGAGGAATCAAGAATTAAAGCAAGCAAGGCCTAGGATGAAATCAGTATGGCGTCGGAAGGACAGACCTGAAGAAGATGATCATTCGGCTCCTACATGCATGGTATGTTTCTTGCCGAATGAATTTATGGCTCCTGCTGATCAAGTTGTACAGGAGGAACTTGTTTATTAGAGATTTACGATCGTGCTTTCACATTTATCATGCTTTATGCCCGTTAATCGGTTGTATTTAAGTATTGTAACGATCATCTAATTAAATACCGATCTTTCATCATGATGACGTCATGCGGTCGGCAGTATGCTTTCTTACGCGCTCTGCCGAATATGCTGTGAGTGCCTGTGTTGCCGACAGATAGCTTGTTCATAGCTATATGCCGATCAAGATTGTCCTTGCAAGCCGTAGAGATGGAACTGTCTTGTATCATCCGGCATGTTCCAGGTTTTATATCTAAACATTTTTTCTTCCTTTGAAATTGACTGGCACGCTTACAGGATTCAGACGATCGGGCACGTGTGAAGCCAGCTGATTCGGCTTGCTGTGTGCTTGGCGTGAGAAGCCGATTTTGCGTCAACAGACCTCCCTATGGCAACCAAAATAGTGGCGTTGCACGTGTAGCGTGGCATTAGCCAAGAAACCTTGTAGTGTGGCTGTCTCATATTTCTCGTGTGGGTAGCATGGCGATGACTTCTCTAGTCACTCGTCTCGCAAACCACCTGGGATCCTCCAGGACGCCCAGTGCACATACATAGAGACAGCGCGCTCTGTCGTAGATGCCGAGCACTTCGTACAGGCTCACATCTTACGAAAGTTGCCTGATGCTTCACTTGTGATGATTTACCGCGGTTATACAGCCGAACAGCCGAGGTGCGTCTGCCCTGTGCGGCACTAAAGCTGTATACCGCTAAGAAATTAACGCTTCATTTGAGCGCCGAGTCGGACGAATCTCCTCCACCGAGAGAGCCCGCTCGGCACAGTGTAGCAGGTGAAGGGCCGTTCACAAGGGGATGAGCCAGGCGAGATGCTGGGCTCGCCACCCCACTGGAGCCGGAAGACGAACCAGAAGCACCGCACTGACACACGTCCGCGTTTGAGGCCACCTACGACATGTACACCGGGGCTGGTACATCTAGAGCAGGAGGCTCCGGACAGTACCAGAACCCGAACTATCAAGCCACGGGACGCTGGAACTACGGTCAGAGCACGAACTTTGAGTGGTCCGAAAGCTGGTATGCTGGGGGATATGACAATGCCTCCCAGCCATACTACCCCGGATACTCACAGTCCGCCCGTTTCGACTACGGTCGGGAGTTGTCATACATCTCCGACCGGGTCGACGTCATCGACGACCGGACACGGGGCATTCAAGACACACTAGCCCATCATTCGCAGTACCTCCAAGAGAATGACGTCAAATTTGCATCTTACCTACCACAAACCACTCACTGGAAATGATGAATAGTTGCTCTGCCATTAATCTTGCAAGTACTTTGTTTCAACTAGTTGCTTGATATGCTTGAGTTATTTGGCATGAGCAATAAATGAACCTGAAACTTTGTGGGAGCACATGCTTTATTCCAAGTCTAGGTTGTTGTGAGAATTGATATAGTGAGACTTGGTTGAATTTTATCCCTGCTCTTAGTATGGTGAGAATCTCGGTTGTTTATTCTTTCAAAAATAAAACAAAGTTCCTCATTGGTCAAAATACCTACCAGAGTCATATGATAGGATTAGTCTCAAAACTTTCTACCATATGCTGCTTGTCATCTTAGTGAGATTTGTCAAATTGTTGTGACCTTAGTGAGGAGTCTTTCATGCTTCTAAGATCGAGATTCACATACACTCCACCTCTCACTTGCAATTCCTACTTTGGGAGTTAGCAAAAACCATGCCATCATCCATTCCATAAATAAAGTTTCGTGTTCTTTGATTCCCTCTCCCAATATCTCTGAAGTAGAGGCATGGGCTATGTGAAAGAAAAAGAAAAGCATGTCAAAAGACATGGCAAAAAAAGATATGAGAAAAAGAAAAGCATGTCAAAAGACATGGCAAAAATATGAGAAAGAAAAGCATGCCAAAAGACATGGCAAAAATATGAATAAAAGATAGCCCATGCTCTCGAAAAATAAATCAAGGAGAGGAAGAATCAATCCATGAAATTCCGCCAAAATTCCACTCCACATACTCCACACACTTGCACTTCTCGATCTAGAGTGTGATTTGATTTTCCTAAGATCCAGTCTTTGACTTAGCAAAATATAAGATGCTTGTATGCCTTCATCCTTTGTCCCTGAACCACACAAAAGCCAAATTAGATGTTAGGATGAAAAGAAGGCAAAGCCTTTGGTGAGGATTCAAATAAACTTGAGCGAAGGAGTGAGCCAATGAGGAACTACTTATCTTTCACAAAAGGGTGAAAACTCCGAGATAGGATCCTGAGAAGAGTAGAGTGGAATAAAACTAAGTTAATCTGTTCATTCTTTCAACTGCCCAAGATAAGGAGATTGCTATAAGCCCCATAGGTAAAAAGGTGAATTAATGCTTTGCTAGTAATTAAAGTAAAATTTGAGTACTAGTTGTTTATAAAGTTACCTGCAGGAAAATGACATTGTAGCAACTCCTGATCCACCGAGCCTAAGTCCGCAACTTTGCTCGAGGACGAGCAAAGAGGCTAGCTTGGGGGAGCTTGTTGGCGGTCGTTACAACCCAAATTCGACCACCAATACTCGGGAATAAATGAGAGACTATGCAACATTCCATGTACTTAGGTTTGATTTCTAATAAAGTTCCACGAGTTTTGGTGAGTGACAATATCACGAAATACGTGCTTTAGGGGGTCGGAAATGACAGAAACGGCCGAACGAAATGTTCGGACGGTTATCCCCCTTAGCCGTACGGGCCAGCGGAAGCCGTCCACGTCAGCGACAACTCAACAAACACATCAAGCCACGTAGGACGACCGCCAACTCATCCCGAAGGACCGACACAACACACTGGGGCAGAAGAATACGAATCCAAGCAACCAGAAGCAAGCCCAAGAGGTCCAGAGGGAAGAGGCGGTGCAGAGGGGGGCTGCTGGGCCTCCAGGCCCGTTCGGCCGAACGAGGCGGTTCGGCCGATCCGCCCCCATGCCAGCACCGCCTTCCAGGGCTGAATCCTGGCCGTGGGAGCTAGAGGCGGCAGATCCCACGGTTCGGCCGAACTGGCCAGTTCGGCCGAACCGTGGGATCTGCCGCCTCTGGCTCCCACGGCCAGGATTCAGCCCTGGAAGGCGGTGCTGGCTTGGGGGCGGTTCGGCCGAACCGCCTAGTTCGGCCGAACGGGCCCGGAGGCTCAGGCCTGCCCCCCAGCACCGCCTATGCCTCTGGATCCCTCTTGGGCTGCCTCTGGTGAACCAGCCCAGCTACCTGCCCTCGCGCATCTGTACACTGGTTTGCATCTTTCCCCTCCTGTATTTTTCCTGTGATGTCTCGTTTCGAAAAAAAAATTGAAAATATCTACATCATATACACGAAACGAAACTTGGTTATCTTTCATCTCATGATCTTGCCTATTGTTCATTTTCAAACTTAGTATCAATACTTGTGAAAAATTCACCATGATAGGAACCCCCTGCTCTAAGTTGTTGATGCTTGTGATATGACTCGATAAAACGAACCACTTGTTCATGCTAACATTCGGGAGAATTTAATTTTTGAAAATATGAAAATCTTGCCCTATCCCTTCATCCTTCCACAAATACCACATTACCACATATGCTTGAGAGTTTACTCCAAATACAAAAGAGAGTGAGTGTCAGGAGAGAGCTCCAGAGAGCTGAGTGTCCGGGATGAAGGGAGACGAGCTGTTTACTTGAGAAAAATCAGAAAAACCCCGAGTGCAGGATGAACAAGAGGACTTCGTTGTAAGAGCCGTTCCATTCATCAACCGCCCAAGATCCAGGAAGTAGCCACTACAAATTCACAGGTATGAGAAAATTTTGAAGTATTCAATATGCAAGTATTCATGATATGAAAGAACCCTTACTTTGGTCTTGCTCCTGTTTTAATTTCTTTACTCGGGACGAGCAAAGATCTAAGTCTGGAGGAGCTTGTTGGCGGTCGTTACAGACCGATTTCCGACATCCAACCAAGTATAAAATGAACATAACAGAGACACACACCATAGCTATAGGGGCTTACTACTGACTATTTCCACGAGTTTTGGTGATTGTCCCGTGTGCAGGTATAAAATAGAGAAACACGGCATATAGGGGTCGGAAATGACTGATTTGGCCGAACGACGCATTTCGGCCGGATACCCCCCTTAGCCGTACGAGTCGGTAGCTATCCATGTTGTATATCACACTTGCAAAGTATTAAAAAAATTGGAACACTGCAGATAATTAAATTACGGTGACCAAGGGGAGTGATTGACCTGAATTTCATGCAATTGGCCACAATGAACAACGGTTCCTTGTTGAATCTCTCTCATTCTCCTGGCCTCTGCCAAGTGTCAACGTATTGCTGGATGTGTACAACGCTGAGATTCTCGACACATGCTGGTGGCGTGGCTGAACTCACCTCCCTGGCTCACATCTCTCTATTCTCTCCCCAGCTCTTTAATTTCTATCACACACATACTTTCTCGGCTACCTATAGTAGTCCACTACCCCAGTACCAACCAAGACCTTGTCCATAGTATGATAAAACGGAGGCAAGCCAAGCCAGGAGCCCAGGACGAGATGCAAGCCAGCTCAGGTTCGCGCCATGAAGTGCTGGTGCGTGCACGCGGCCGGGGGAGAGGAGCGTGCATGCATGGCGATGCTGCTGTCCAACTCCATGATCTCCAACCCCTTGCTTACTACTGACTATTTCCACGAGTTTTGGTGATTGTCCCGTATGCAGGTATAAAATGGAGAAACACGGCATATAGGGGTCGGAAATGACCGATTCGGCCGAACGACGCGTTTCGGCCGGTTACCGCCCTTAGCCGTACGAGTCGGTGGGAGCCGTCCACGTCATCCAATGACGATGCAAGCCACGCAAGACGACCGCCAACTCATCTCGGGCTCCCGCCACGTCACCCGGCGACACATATCCGACCCGACAAAGACCCGAAGTCCACCAGAGGTCCTCCGGCCCAGCCCAGGGGATGAACCGACCTACCAAACCGACCAAGGAGCTAGGCTAGCACGTGGGAGAGGCAAAGGCGGTGCAGCACTGGGCCTAGCCCAGTTTGGCCGAAGGGCCTTGTTCGGCCGAAGGCAGGAACCGACCCAGCGGAGGAATCCTGGCCGTGGAGAGTCAAGGCGGTGCATGTGGCAGTTCGGCCGAACTGGCCGGTTTGGCCGAACCGCCTTGTTCGGCCGAACGGCCCGGCACCGCCCCTGAGCAGCCTTGGCAGCTACTCCAGCTCCACCGTCCTTGCTCCCCTATAAATTGAAGGCTCCAGTACCTGCACAAACACACAATACAAGAGAGAAGTGAGCGTTGCCAAGTTCCACCACTTGTATCAAGTAGAGTAGTGAGAGAGGAGAGGTGAGCGTCTGGGAGAGGAGCCGGAGTGTCGGCCCCTCTTCTAGCTGTACCTCTACGGATGCGACTTCACTTCGAGTAACATCCGGGGCATGTCTGGTCCTCCTTGTATCTCTCTCTGATTAATTGAGCATTCAGTTCTTACTTACTTTACTTGCATCGTTCTGCGTTCAATGCTTAGTAGTATAGTATAATTGTATGCTAGCTGCTTAGCTTATTTGCTTATCTGTCTGCAGTAGATAAGTATTAGTTGACTAGTTTAGGCGTGGTGCCTGTACTTGAGACTAGCTCAGAATCCGCCCGTCGCAACGGAGGTGGTAGCCGTATCTGTCTTCTCATGATCTTGCTATTGTTTATTATCAAACCTAGTATCTAGTGCCTGTGAAAGAAATCATTATTTTAGCAGAAGATGTTTCCTCTCCTTGTTCAAC
>OAMR01000680.1:176742-188465 GCA_900205405.1 Echinochloa crus-galli | reverse complement strand
GCGCAATCTAGCGCGCGAGTTTGAAAGAGCTCAGGCCAACTTTCAAACACCGTCAGCAGCCATGGCGGCATGCATCGCCGAGCTGGACCACATGGAAGCCACTCCGGAGGCGGCTCGGCTCCGCAGGGGTACCCATATCGCGCAGGACCTACATCATAAGGACAGAGAGGCTAGGTCACGATCTAGCCGATCACGCTCGAGCAGATCGAGTTCCCGCAGGACCGGGCACAGCAGATCTGAACGCGGACGAGGGGGGATGAATATATGATATTTGACAATTCAGGAACCGGGGTGACATTCGAAGCTAAGTTTAGGAACCACTTTGTGAGTTTAGGGACCGGAATGACACAACACAATAAGTTAGAGGAATGTTGATGGACTTTATTCATTTAAAAACAAGTTCTCGAATCCAGATTGATTGGCTCTTCACATACATTTGCTTCCTTTGCTGTCGATAAGCTTTAGACAGAGCATCAACATACTTCGTAACAGAGTACATGCCGTGCTGTTGTTGGTGACTCTTAGCGAAACAGGCCAATGCAACATCACTGGTTACCAAGCTCCACCGTGCCGAGCAAACCATGCCATGTTCTTCCACGGACCGGCCATGGCAGTTTTTTTTATGATGAAACAGTTTTTCACCTTGTTTCACGCTTGCGAACATGGGAATTCCCGCATTGGAACAGATCAACGAACCTATCAACCGAGGCCGAGGCTACGTAAACATTTTTTTAGATAATGGAACTTTTAAGTGCGTCGTCATAGTGGACATCATAGAAATGGGGAAGGTTACCAAAGAATATATTAACCCTGTTTCAGGACAGCCTTGTTTTTGACTGATCGATTGCGTCATTCATATATGGGTGCGGCACATCATCACTAGCTGCCGCAGCGTTTGGTTTATATGTTGTCGCCGTCATGCGCGTCAAAGAAATCGCATGGTTTCCTTCGCGGCCGCTTTTAATTTGTTCTCACCTCTCTGAATCTTGTACATATAAATTTACCCTCCACTTCAAACAATGTCATCCTCCAATCGATAATTTTTAATTTAATCCGCAGCCTACTCCGCTTTCTTCCCCCTTTTATAGCCCAAGGAGGAAGGACTACTTCGTCCTTTGTTCCCCTATATATACCAGTGTACTTGCATTGCACTTAAACCACCAGTAGCCAACAACACATCCAAAGTAGAGAGAGAAACTGAGAGAGGAAGGTATAGTAGTAGAGAGAGAAAGAGGATACACGCACTACCTGAAAACGGATCTTTGCCGTGCGTGAGACTCTTTGCCGTGCGTCTTTTATCGGGCGCACGGCAAAGAGCTTGTTTGCCGTGTGTCTTTATAGGACGCACGGCAAACAAAAACACACGGTAAATTTATGATTTGCCGAGCGTTTTCTTATGGCGCACGGCAAACTCAATCTTTGCCGTACGTTTTTTCGTAACGCACGGCAAACTCAAAAGTTGGCCGTACGATTATTTTTTTCGCACGGCAAATATTTATTTTCACCGGCTATGGGATATGGGTATCTCTGGGCCCACTGTCAGACCAGACCACCGCGGCCAAGGCCCACCTCTGACAGGCCCATGAGCCGACCCCTACGCGGCCCATACGGGCTCCCTGACTTGATGGACAAGATAATGAAGACCCGGCGGGCGGCTCGTCCGGATATCCAGGGATATTCCAGTTGTAACCGACCCGGATTAGAGTCCTGGTCGGAGTCAAGTAGGTTTAGATGGAAACCGACTTGTAAACCCTAGCCCGCTACCCTATATAAAGCGGCCTAGGGTACCCTCAACAGGGACAAGGCAAGATCACGCATCTCATCCTGTAAACCATACGCTCGCCCAAGCTCCCTGAAGCTCGGTCGAGTAGCCAGCAATACAAACGACGCCACCGACACAGGACGTAGGGTATTATACCTCCAAGTAGCCCGAACCTGTCTAAATCAGTGCCTCCCGTGTACTATCAAGCTGCTAGTTCATCAATCGCCCTCCTACAAATCAACCACTCGGGTACCCCAAGGTGGATTGCCGGTCCTAAGGTCCGACAGTTGGCGCGCCAGGTAGGGGGAGATTGGTGAGCTTTTTCGATTCGAAAACACCCCGAGCAGCTCAGCGTCCATGAGCAGATCCCAGATCTACTTCCACGTCGCCGAGTACCTTACCCCGACGAGATCATCGACGGACTCAACCGCATCAACGACACGCTCGCTGAATGCATTGCCATGTCCGAGCGAGTCCTGGACCGCTCGGGGAACACGTTCCCCCACGGACTGAAGAACGCGGCTGCCGACTACTCCAACCAGCTTCCGCACTAGCGAGGCCCAGATCCAATCTGGAAACCCGCCCGAACCCACCCAGCTTCCAGATTGTGGTGAGTTCCAGGTTGCCAGAACCATACTTGGGACCCCCGAGAACTCGGAGGACCCATCCAAGGACTGCACCTCACGGCCAGACCGCGAGGTACTCGTCTCTGAAGACCAACCAACCGACGACAACGAGACCGCATCAGCACGACAGCGCCGCAACGACGCAAACACCCTCCGAGCTCAGCGCCGGCAGGCGGAAGATGCGGATCGGCAAGCTGATGGAGGTTCGCGCCACGAGGAACTGGATCGCCGAGCTCAGACCAACTTTCAAACACGGTCAGCAGCCATGGCGGCATGCATCGCCGAGCTGGACCACATGGAAGCCACTACGGAGGCGGCTCGGCTTCGAGCCTGGCTGGCCGTCGCGCAGAACCTACATCAGAAGGACAGAGAGGCTAGGTCACGATCTAGCCGATCACGCTCGAGCAGATCGAATTCTCGCAGGACCGAGTGAACGCGGACGGCGCCGCTATAGATCTCCAACCTTGCATGACATCCCGGAGGAGGTCGATCAGGAATGAACGGCTGACCACCATCCCGACGAATCTGAGGGCAGGCACCCTCGGAACCGCCACCACAACAGCGATAGGCGCCGACATCATCCTCGTCACGACGGTGACCTCCGCGACAGGCTTCGCGGACGAGCTCGCGACGTAAGAAACGAGCTCGACAGAAGGTGATGGGGACGGGATGGCCCGATCTTCCGTCAGGTGAAGGATAACTCATTTTGGGCAGAGCGCAACACACCGATCCAGCTTCAAGTCAGCAACTCGAACCCCGCAATCTTAGCACCACGACTCCTCTGGTTATCAACCGTGTCACAACCCGGTTGACCTCGCCGAGAAGGCTAATCCCTGCATGCGAAACGAAGAACACAAGCAAGAACTCGAAAGAACGCAGCTCTCAATGAAGTGACTCTGCAGATGTATGATTAAGATCGAAAGTTGGGGTTCTACAAACCGATAGACGGCGAAACTGTTCTCGACAGATTAATCTAAGCAAAACCCAAGTCTAAACGATGGTGGCTACTGAATCTATCCTCCTAGGGGCGAGCTAGGGTTGGAGGGGGCGCCCTCTATGGGCTTCCACACGATACACGGCCCAAAGGCCAAAACATGGCGACGCAGCACCGAGACAGATTCTGGACGTCAACTTGTTTCGTCGATTCCCGTTGACTCAGAAGGAATTTGATGTGGTACTGGTGCCATTGGAAAGCATATCTCCATAGCTTTCCATGCATATGTAGAACGTCCAAAACCGAGCCCGTATGCGACCTGGGCGACCGATTTAGTGTGGGCTGCTCCTGGACTCCGAGGTGGACTCGAACTTTGAGTTTCTTTGGGCCTCCACCTTGGCGTCTCGAACCGGATAAGCTTCGGGCCTCATTCTTGACTTGGATACCCTTACTATCTCCTCCAACTCCATGCCATCCCCTAAGTATGGTCGTATGCATGGATTTCATGTCCTCATCATCCTCCCCTTCTTGACGAGAAGCCGTCCTCGGCGTCGTTTGTGCTCCAAGATGGACCTGCACAACACGAAGAAACACGAGGTTGCGAAAAATATGGGTACTAAGAATATTGTGGGGAGTGACATAATCATATTTCCAATCTCCCAAAGTATCATCTCCTATAGAGTTGTCGGCAAAAATGTGGGCTCCTTGATCAAAACACACACAATATTTTTCAACACTATCCTGCAAAAGATTAGCACTAACAAATTGCAATGCAGGCATGGATGGTTTCATAACCGCTAGTATCTGTTCAATACAAAAAAATCAGCACTAGCACACATAGGTAGCAGCCAACAATGCTCCCCTTCTTGAGAGTGAACCCGATTTGTTATAGTAAAACTAGAGGGACAATCTAGTTGATCACAATCTTGTACATCAAAAGGAGATTTCAGATTTGCACAGATATAGACTCAATGCACCATATACTCTCCTTTATTATTATATTTGCCAATAACATGATATATATGCTTAGAAAACCATGGCAAATCAGCATGACCAAAAATGTTCTCTTCCAAATAACTCATATCACACAAATTATCAAATTCAATGTAACCCAAAGTATTCAAAGAAGACAACAATCTCCGCTCATCTTTTTCTCTTACTTTCTACCGGCATTATCTCTTCAACCTTAGATCTGAGCGGCGCGGAGGGTGGGGGCACGGCGAGCTTCGCGTGGCGGCGGCGGCGGCCGCAAGCAGAGCACCGCGGGACCGCGAGCAGGCCGCGGCGATGGGCAACATGTCTCTTCGTTCATATGTTCTACGTACAGAGAGAGCAAGCACGGAACTTGCTTCTTATCTCTTTGCTCTCTTGCCCACGAATCAGCTACTCTCTTCTCTGGCCAAATTAATCCAAGCAACATGCAGTCTGTCCCTCAATAGAAGTTCCCTGCAACGCCACTACAAAATCACAACAAATCATTACCCAAGTTACATCTGGGCTCGAGGGAAACTGGCGGCGGGCCTTCGCATGGCCAGGCGGCTGGCAGCGGCGTGTCACGCTCATAGTCGGATGGCAGCAACAAGCTCTGTGCTACGACGCCGGTGGCTTGGGCAGCAAAACAACCCAGCACAAGGACTCAAAGGATGCAAGCACTTCTGATTTTTTTTCTTTTCTTTTTTTTCTCTTTCTCTTTTTTTAGGAGTCCAGGAGCAGCCCACACTAAATCGGTCGCCCAGGTCGCATACGGGCTCGGTTTTGGACTCCGAGGTGGACTCGAACTTGAGCTTCTTTGGGCCTCCACCTTGGTGTCTCGAACCGGATAAGCTTCGGGCCTCCTTCTTGACTTGGATACCCTTGCTGGTCTCCTCCAACTCCATGCCATCCCCTAAGTATGGTCGTATGCATGGATTTCATGTCCTCATCAGAAGGCATCACGAGCGCGACGCTGCCGAGATGGAACGCCGAGAGCGGTATGACCGGGACTACGGTCAACCCGAACGCCGAGCCAACTACTCCGAGTACTCCGATGCCGACGACCACCGCGCCCGTCGCGAGCTCAGCGAGCACGATCGATATGATCGTCGCTACGGCTCCCCACAAGCGCCGGGCCGCCGTCACGACGGTGGCAATGACGACTTTGGAGACAACGACTTCGAGATTGAAGGCTTCCAAGCTTTCACCAAACGACTCCGCCAGGTCTCGTGGCCCGACACCTTCAAGCCAGCCATGGTCGAGAAGTTCGACGTACGCTCCGACCCCAAGCTGTGGATCCAAACCTACATCACGGCGGTCAAGGCCGCACGCGGCAGCACCGACCAGGCGGCAGCATACTTCCCGGTCATGCTGGGAAAGGCAGCACTCCTATGGCTCTCAGGATTGCCACCCCAATCCATCGATAGTTGGGCACAGCTCTGCAAGGTGTTCACAGAGAACTACCAGGCCACCTATACCCAGCCGGGTACTAGAATCGATCTGGATCTGGTACGACAAAGCAGGGGTGAAAGTCTCCGAGACTACACCAACCGCTTCTTCGACAATCGTAACAAGCTTACAGATGTCGAAGAGAGGGATGTCATAGACGCCTTCAGACATGGACTATACGACAAGGACATATTCCGCGACCTCTTCAAGAAAGACCCAAAGATAGTTGGAGAGATGATGAAGGTGGTCGAGGAGGAAGCAAAGGCTGATGCCGCCGAGCTAGCCCAGTTCAGAACTAGAGATCAACGCGACAAGGACCACGACCGCCTCATAGCCGACCACAAGAAACCAGAACCAGCACGCAACAGACACAGCAGGCCTGACGTCGCAACGGTTGCAGAAGGCGAAGGCCGCTGTCGGTGCTGAGATTGGCCGACCAACCTCAACGCCTAACTGAATGCGTTGTGTCTCGTCCCTCACCGGTTGATGCAAGAGCTAGCACAATGGCTCAGGGATTTTATCCTGGTTCCGGCCGCGGGGCCGTACGTCCAGCAAGGTGTGCTCTTGGCACTATACTATCTTGCACCGGGGTGCTTGTAGTAGGGGGCTACAAGCTTTTTTTTTTGAGCATAGGGGGGGGGCTACAAGCTTGGCGGGAGAGGAGGTGAGGCCTCCAAGTCCCTGAGTGAGCGGATGATTGAGGCAGAGTGCCAATATCGTGATGGGTGTGTGTGTTCTATGTCTTGTTTTTTTGTTGTTGTCCTCCCTTTGGCCGGCGCTTTCTTCCCCCTTTTATAGCCCAAGGAGGAAGGAAGGTGACCCTGAGGGGGTATAAGGATGAGTACAAGTACAGTACATGCTACAGGGGTGTGTACTGGGGGGTATGGCACCGGGCGTGCCGTAGTCCTTGGTCTTGAACGATGATTATGGCGGACTCTGGCTTCTCCGGGTGTCGCGGCCGTCCTTGGTCTTGTCCTGGAGCGGCTTCGAGGGGTTGCAGGCCCTCCAGTTGGTGTCTTGCTGCTGTCCGTTTGCTTGATCGAGGCTCCCCCATGCTTCCTTGAGGGCGGTGTTGGGGGAAAGGACCGGAGCAGGTGTAACAAGGGACTGAATGGTGGCCTTTGCTGACCACAGCGCGAGGCGTGCCCGCCTTGCCAGGAAATGACCGGGAGTTGGTGAAACAGCGGCACCGAATGACGCCTGCTGGCCCGTACAGCGGTGACGGGGGCGAGTAGTCCCGTCGTTGAGGCCTGTAGAGTTGACTTGGCACGGCGCGCCTGCCCAGGGTCCGCCCCGGTCGTTGTCCGTACGCCGTTCGAGGGCGCCCCATGCCCCTTCGAGGATCTCGTGGCAGGGGGAGGACGAGAGTAAGCGTAACAGTGGCGCTGAGTGACGCCCGTCAGTCCGCTCAGGGCTTTGCACAGTGCCGCGTGCGTCAGCGTGGCAGCGGTGTGGCCGCACAGTGACCGGGGCAGGTGAATAGTAAGCCCGTGGTGTCAGCGGCGTGGCGTGGGAGAGGCTGCTTTTTGACTTTGGCGCCTGACTGATGGGGCGGGCATTAAATGCGGCCGCCGGGCGGAGTGGCTGGATGTCTCAGTGGTTGTACTGAGGCGGCCTCGAGTGAGGCGGAGTTTGGGGTCGAGTTCGCTCGAGGGGGTCAAAGACCCTCGTGCGAGGCGGTGATAGGGACCGAGCCCGCTCGAGGGGATCGCAGCCCTCGAGCGAGGCGGGGATCGAGCTGTTTGCTTCGGATCCTTCGGCAACTGGATTGTAGCAGCACCCGGGCCGTGATGAGCAGTGATGGGCCGTGATGAGCAGTGATGGGCCGTGTTGCCCAGGTTTCGCTTGGGCCGTTGTTATCCTAACCTCTTCGGGTTTGGCGTTTTTGAGGGTGTTTACCCCGGTGGTTAGGGGACCCCCTTGGGATGTCCTCGACAGTAGCCCCCGAGCGTCTGCCTGACCAGAGGTTGGTCGGGCAGATGCTGACGGTTTGTGGGGTCGGTCCCGGGCTTTCTGCGGGGGTCGGTCCCTTTTTTGGCTTCATAGGTTCTTCCGTGGGGGCGTGCGAGCGCACCCGCGGGTGTAGCCCCCGAGCCTTAGCAGGAGTGTTCACACTCGTGCAAAGGCTTTTGATCCTTGCGAGTTGGATTTTAGGCTTCGAGGCTCAAGCCCCGCGCTCGAGGGGTGTTGTGCTACCTGTGCGGGGAGCCCCCGAGTCCTTTGGCCTGGAAGGGTCGACCGGGTCATGCTTCCCGTCTTCATACGACCCTCGCGTCCCTTTCGGAGGGATGAGGGGTGAGATGCCCTGCGCCAGATTCGACCGGGTTCGCGGACGCGGCTGTCTCATTTGAGCTTTTAACGGGTGGTTCGAGTGGGCGTCCATGCCCCGTTCGTTGGGGGTCGGCTCGTGGTCCGGAGACACGTCCATCAGCGAGCACTCGCAAAGGTTTGTTAGGCAGGGCTTGGTCCCGTTCGACCGGGGCCAAGGGCGCGAATGCTCTCCCTCGGTGGGATCCCTCTACTAACTGCCTTTGTCTGGCCTCGAACACAACAGGGGCATCCCCAGACATCGTGTCCGGGGTAAAGTCCGTCGAGCACGCCCGAATTGTCCCTGACTCTGTCAATCTGGAGTGCCTGTCGAACCCTTTCGAGGGCCAGGCTTCGTACTCCTGATCAGTAAGGCCTTTCGAAAGGTGTTTGCTGCTCCCGAGCTGCCGACCCTTTTCGAGGCCTGGGTTTCGAGCACCCGGCCGGTGATGCCTTATATTTCGAGGGGTGGAATGGGAGGCGTCGCTGGCTTACCTTGGGAGCAACCCCCTCGCCCGTCCGCCTGTTGCTCAGGCCCGTGGGCCCATGTGCAACCACCTGCAGGGCCGTCTGCGGGCGCGGTCGTGGCTGACGTGGCGTGGAGTGGGCAACGTGGGGTAGCGGGCGTGCCTTTTCAGGAGGAGTTGGCGTGCGTGGGGAGGAGCTGAGGCGACGTGCGGTCAGGTGCGGCCCACCGCGCCGTTTCGTTTTACCGTGCCGCAGTTAATGCCGCCGCGCACGCGCCCTTCCCCGGGAAACGGAGAGAGAAAGGGAGGGCCCAGCTGTCATCGGCTCGTCGTACGCCGGGTGAGCCGTTGGTGGGGCCGACGGCGCCCGGGAGGATAAGCTCGCCGCGGCCTCCTATAAAATAAAAAGTAGGGGGCGAGGATTTTTTACCTTGGCAATTTCTCGCTCGCGCCTTCGTCTTCCCCTTGCCCTTACGCTTCGCTTGCCGCTCCTTGTTCGCTCTCGCCGCGCTCGTCCCCGCACCGCCGCCCGTCATGGCGATCGTTGAGGGAGTCACCGAGTTGACCCCGTCTACCGCCAACCTGCACCTCCTGGAGGGCTTGGTGGAAGGCGGGCAGCTGTCGCGCCGCGGCAATCTGGCGAGGCCGGCGTGGATCGTCCCGCCATTGGCGGCCAAGGTGCCGCATCTGCCGGAGGGGTACGTGGTGAGCTTCATCCGCTTCCACGAGCGGGGCTTCAATGCGCCGGCGAGCCAGTTCATGAGGGGGCTCCACAACTTCTCTCCCAACGCCATCTCCCAGGCGGCAGCCTTCGTCGGCGTTTGTGAGGCCGTGCTGGGGATCGAGGCGCACTTCGACCTGTGGGTCCATCTGTTCCGCGCCGAGCTTAGCACGTTCGGCGCGGGGAAGGAGGTGCGTCGGGCCCTGTGCGCCGGCGGCCTTACCTTCTCCACCGTCGACTCCCGGAGGCGCTCGTATCCGCCTTGCAAGATGACCACCAACAACCATGGCTGGGCGAAGGGGTGGTTTTACCTGTGCAACGATGAGCCGGGGCTGCCACCGTACACTGGGAAGGTTCTGTCGGAGAAGACCGACGACTGGGGCCGCGGCGTCGGCGACGAAGGCCGGCGCAAGAAGATTCGCTCGGTCCTCGACATCCTCCGCACTGCCACCGCCTCCGGGTGGTGCCTCTCATGGAGAGGCGACTTCCCGTGTTCTGGCTGACCGCGGATGCTAATCCCGCGGAGGTGGCGGCGTCGCGGATGCCGGCGGTCGTGCCCGTCGAGGAAAACCTCACCATAAGGGTGTGGGTCACCGTGCCCCCTGACACCATGCCGAGCAACCAGAGCGACATCTGGTCCCTCTGGCTGCGTCCCACCGAGGGGCACATTTTGTCGGTGAGTTCGTCGGTCTCCCCCCTTCGAGCCTGTTGGGGTAAATTTTTGCCTTTTTGACTTGCCGTGAGTTTCAGGGCGTGGACTGCAGCCTCTACCGCTCGCTCGCGCCAACCCCGGAGATTCACGCCTCGAACTGCGCCCGCCGTGACCTTGAGAAGGCCCGGAAGGAGGCAAAGAAGGCCAGCAAGCAGAGGAGGCTGGACCGGCGGAATCGGCATGAGGCGGCAGTTCGCCAATGTCGGCGGGAGGGCAGGTCGCCGCCGTCGACGCCGGAGGATTCCTTGGACTCCCCCAGCGAGGAGGACGAGGAGGAGGAGATCGACTTCGGCGGGGTGATGCCCGTCGGAGGTGAAGAGATTGGTGCTGGCCGGTGCGCCGCCCGCCGGCGGGGGTGAGGTGGCTGCCGCGTCGCGCCGAGCGCGAGTGGACCTGGACGACGCTGCGCTGATGGGGCGCCGGCGCGGCCCTGCCCGTCTCAGGCCGCGGAGCGTGCGCGTGCACGCGATCGAGCGTGGAGGGCTCGAGGGCTCGCAGCCCCGAGCGGTTCGAGGAGGTCCTCGAGCTCGGCGAGGTCCGGCTCAAGCGGAAGCTGGACAACTTGCAGGACTGCGTCCGGTATGTTCCGCCTCTGCTCAGCTCGTCTCGTTTCGTCATCGTTTTCTTTGTGATTTCCAACCTATCTCCTTCCCGATTCCAGCGTGACGGGCGCCTCCAAGGTCAATCCCAACCTCGCGCCGAGGAAAACCCTGAGGGCTGGGGCACTGGATTCCCCCACGTAGGGGGATCGCGTTCGGGCGAGACCCGCGCCCCGCGCGCTCCGCCGCCACGCTCGAGGACACCGTCCCGACGACGCGGGGGCGCCGCCGCCGAGGTCGAGCGAGGCCGACGCCCCGCAGCAACCCAAGGCCGGGGCAAGAGGACCGGACATGAGTGGGACAGGGCGGCGGCGGTGATGATGCGCGGGGGCTGCCCAGGGCCGGACGCGTGGCTGGAGGAGTCCGGCGTGCCTGACCAGATTTGGCGGGACATCGCGGAGGAGAGGGACCTGTGGGCTCGCGCGTCGCAGGTCGAGCAGGACTTTGAGCGGTCCATTGCCACCGCCGCTGACCTTCACTCCCGGCACGCGCGGGAGCTGTTCGAGGTAAGTTCGCGCGGCTTCTCACCCTTGTTCGCCGTTTCTTCGCTTTTCTTGCTCGCCCCTCATTTTCGACGGTCCCTGGTGTAGCAACTGCGAGCGGACGTGGCGGGCAAGGCCTCATGCGTCACGGAGCTGTACGCCGCCCTTCGTCGGTATCGCCAGACGAATCTGAACCTGGACACCGAGGTGGCCCGGCTCGGCGCACAAGCGAGGGAGGCGGAGACGGCCGTGGCCCGCACGGAGCGGGAGCGCGACGTCGAGAGGAAACCGCGCGAGGAAGCGGAGGCCGGGCTGCGGGAATCTCGGGAGCAACTCCGGCAGGAGCGCGAGGCGCTCACCGCAGAACGGGCACTGCTCGAGCAGGAGCGCAAGGCCCACGAAGCCACGCGCTCCCGGCTCGCGGAGTCGACGGCCCAGGTGGGGCTGAAGGCCCAGGAAGCCGAGCAAGCGGGCCACTTGCTCCGGCAGAAGGAGGACGCGCTGGCCAGCGCCGAAGTCCTGCTTCGGCAGGAGCATGCGGCGCTCGCCGAGGCGAAGACCTTGGTAGAGGGTATGGTTCCTTGTCTCCCGAATCCCTTCCGCCGTTTTCCTTTGCTGGAGTTTGTGGTGATGTGCTCGGTTCCTTGTTCAGGATTGCGGAAGGCCGTGGATGACAAGGCGGACGAGGTGGC
>OAMR01000680.1:129572-143199 GCA_900205405.1 Echinochloa crus-galli | reverse complement strand
TTAAATTTAAATTCTTGTTTGAACCACAAGCAATACAAAACAAATGCACCAGCATGAATGCAACAAAAATATTTCTATACCTTATATTTGATTTTAATTTCCAGAAATATTTATTTAACCTACATAAACATGAACATGATAATAAATAATCAATTAATTACTAGAAATTTTTAAATATGCTATTTTTGGGTGTTACATTGGGTGAGCTTGACCTTACTTCTCTTCATAAGCTTGTCTTGAAGATCATCATCTTGAGCCACCAAAAGCCGAATCAAAGCCGACGCTTCCTTATCGTTCTCCAACTCCTTACACTTTCTCCTCCACTTGCGATCATCTCCCAAAGCACTCTCCATCACATCAATCTCTGAAGGCAAAGACACACAAGAGGAAGAGCTTGGTGCCATAACTCAAAGCACCGGTTAGGATTAGCCAAAAACAAGTTCAAATTAAATCCGCAAGCAAAAGCGCCCTTTTCTCGTCGCCCTATGGATCACAAAGCCGGTCAAGGTGGAGTGATCCTTAACCAAGCTCTGATATCAATTGAAGGATCGATACGGCGACCAGAGAGGGGGGGAGTAAATGGGAGCCGATAAAAATTTCTCTCACTAATTTAAATTCGAATTTGAACCACTCTGTTTGGAGCTCTAGAAAAGTTGTTCAAGCCCAAGTCCATTTCTGCCCCCTAGACTTTGTTTCTTCCCTCTCCTCTCTTTCACCCAGGCACAGCCCAGCTCCTCCCCCAATTCAGCCCACCCCACCTGCCACGGCCCACTCTTCCCTTCAGCCGAGTCGGCCCAGCGCGCGCCGCGCCCCTGCATTCAGCCACTCCCTTCGCCATCCCAGCGGCCCAGCAACGCTCGGCCCAGCTCGCCCCGCCCTCACTCCACTTCTGGCCCAGCAACCGGCCCGACTTGGTGCCCCCCCTCCTCCACTGACTGACTGATAGGCGGGCCCGCGTGCACTGTACATCCCCTACCTCGCGGCCCCGTCCAAGCCGAGGTCGGCGCAGCGCGGCTACCCCGGCCCAGGGCCCGAGCCGCCTCCGCACCCCCCTGTGGACCCGCCCGAAGCTGCCAGGAAGCTTCGCCCCGCTCTCCTTCCATCCTCGTCGCACCCCATAGATGGAAAGCCATCCCCTCCGCAAGGAAAGGCACCGCCGCCGCCGTGATCCTTGGCGTGCGAGCCACGCCCGCCTCGGCGCCCTAGACCCCCTCCCTAGCCTATATAAGACGGCCACCGAGCCCCCGAGTCTCACACCACCCGCCTTGAGCCACCACACACTCCTTCCCCGCTCACGCCGTCGCCATTGGCGCCGCTGAGCTTGGAGCTCCGCCGCCGCTCGTCGTCGCCTCACTGCGGTGCCCCTCCGCCCCGGCCGAGCCTCGGGGCAGATTCGCCGCATCGCGAGGAGTCCGCCCAGCCGCAGCGCAGCCCCTCTCGCGCCCCGGAGCACCTCCGCCCGCGCACTCCGACGACCACCGACCGCCGCCCATCGTCGTCACGTCGTGCCACCGCTTCTCCGTGCGATTGTTCCACTCAGTGAACTTGACTCGCCCTCCTGATCATCTTGCACCCAAGCGCGCCCCAAACCGAGCCCCCACCGAAGCACTCCCCGACCTCGCCGGAGGTTCGCTCCGCCTCTCACCGCCGCACGGCACCGCCACTGCCCTCCACCGCCCAATCGACGGCGAGAACCACCCTAGTGAACTCGCCATCTCGCCCTGAGTCCGTAGAGCCCACTCTCGTCGCTAGTCGATGCCCAGAGCGCCGAAACGGCCTCACTCCGGCGATCCGCCGCCGCGGCTCGGAGCGGCGCCGCCGCGAAATCATCCCCTCCGGCGACCCAAGCGCCCGGCCTAACCCTAGCCGTCTAGATCTAGATCAACAGCCCAGATCCGCCCTGCTCCAGGTCAATCCGGCAGCGTACCGGTCAGCGCCGGGAATTTTGCTAAAGAGCCCTCACGCTTTCTCCAAATCAACCCGCCATCCAGCGCCTTTGAAAACTAATTGCGATTAGGTCCTGTTTTAAACGCCCTTGAGCTTTTGAAGATTAGATCCCGCGGTCATGTAGTCGCTTTTTATGCGTTAGCCCTCGGGTTTTAACGCAAAATTACGTTTAAGTCCTTGGTTTCTCGCAGATAGGTCCCTGGATCTTCAGAATAGCATAACTTTCTCGTTTTAGCTCCGATTAGTGTGATTTTTGCGCTCTTGTGTTCGTAGCGAAGCGTAGAATAGATCTAAAACCTTTTTAAGCTATGTTTTCACTGTTTGATGTACTGTTTCTAATAGAATACCCTTGTTTGCATGTATTGGCTTGTGGATGCTTGTGTGTGGTGATTCGTGTCCAGTCGGTGAGCCGTTCGCGTTGGACTTTGAGTACGAGGATTTCCAGGAGCCGTATCAGCAGCAGCAGCAGCAGCCGCCCTCCGAGGAAGGCAAGTTATAGCACAGACAATCCTTGCTACCTATCCACCTTTGTACTACATTTATTTACGTTCATGCATTTAAATTGATGTACCCTAAGGATATTCCTAGTTTTGTTATTCCTGTTACCTTGACTACCTTGGGTTATTGCATTATGGGTAGACTTTTGCTAGGCGCAGCTACTGTCACCTTTATTATTAATGTTAATCTTGAATAAATGGTTCACCTCACATTAATGTTAAAATATGCTTTTTAGCAACATGGTTAAGGGAACTAGGGCGTCAGCTGCGTGCCAGGCCCTAGTGTCTCTCCGTAAGGACCCACCAGTCGGCTTACCGAATGAAGTGGGTTATTAGAAGAACTGGATATTACTGGCCGACAATGTTGGAAGATTGCTTTGAATATTACAAGGGATGTCAAGACTGTCAGAAATTTGGAAACATTCAGAGAGTTCCAGCATCGGCTCTGAATCCTATTATTAAACCATGGCCATTCAGAGGATGGGGAATGGATTTGATTGGCCAAATAAACCCTCCATCTAGCAAGGGGCATAAATTTGTACTTTTGGCCACTGATTATTTCACCAAGTGGGTCGAGGCAATTCCATTGAAGAAAGTGACATCAGAGAATATGGTTAGCTTTGTCAAGGAGCATATCATTCATAGATTTGGCATTCCTCAAACAATCACTACAGATCAAGGGACTCAATTCACATCCTCTGAATTCAGAGACTTTGCTGAAAGTATGGGAATTAAGTTATTGAATTCTTCTCCTTATTATGCTCAAGCTAATGGTCAGGCAGAAGCTTCCAACAAGATCATGATTAAAATCATACAGAAGAAAATTGATCAAAAGTCAAGGAGGTGGCATTCGGTACTCAATGAAGCATTGTGGGCTTACCGAATGGCCCCTCATGGGTCTACAAAAACGTCTCCTTATGAATTGGTATATGGACATCATGCTGTTTTGCCATGGGAAGTGCAATCAGATTCAAGGAGGATAAAATTGCAGAAAGATTTAAGTTCTGAAGATTACAGTGACTTAATGATGGACGAATTAGAAGATTTGCATATGATTCGTCTCAAAGCCTTGGAAAATATTGAAAAAAATAAGGTACGGATTGCTAAATATTACAACAAGAAAGTGAAGGTCAGGCAATTTGCAGAAGGGGATTTAGTCTGGAAAGCATTATTGCCGATTGGTACTAAATACAGTGCATTCGGTAAGTGGTCCCCAAATTGGGAAGGCCCTTTCAGAGTGGTTAGATGCGTGCCTGGAAATGCATATATTTTGAAAACTTTACTGGGAGAAGAATTCACTGCTGCTATAAATGGAAGATATTTGAAGAAATATTATCCCAGTATTGAAATTGATCGTTGATTAGTATGCTAGTCATCAGCATGGAGTCAAATAGCCGGCATTCGGGAAAGAGCCGCCTTCAGAACAAAAAATTTCCAAAAAAGGAAAATGGCCAATACTAGAGTGTATTGCCCTTAGTGCACACAAATTACATCACAATTCAGTAAAGATATCACAGAGGGATCACAAAAGATAAGCTTTATTGCCGAAATTCAATAATCCCTGGTACAAGCTAATGAGACAACTTGTTCAAGACAGACTGGGGATGAACTGAATCGGCAATCAAGGTATTCAAAATCATCAATGCTTCCGCAAAAGTCCAAACGTGACGGAAAGAATTTCGATTGTTGCGGAAGCTACTTTTAACATTCAACCATCCCTAGTACAAACTACTCAAATAGCCTGTTCAAGACAGACTGGGAGATGGATTGAATCGGCGACGACAGTGCCATGGCCCTCGAGGCACTCGATGGAGGCGTCGATGTCATCGATGTCTTCTGGGTTGCTGTTGGCGAAACCTACCGGCATCCTGGAATAGTCAGTGCCGGTGTGCGTCGACATGGCAACGAGACCCGTAGCGACGTTCAGGCGAACGCCATGGGAGGCCACCTCGTCGACACGGCCTGTCACCGCACCAAGGCGTGCCTCGGGTGTGTCCCCTTGGGCGTTCACCTTGTCCGCCAGCTCCTCCACCAGCGCCTTCAGTCGATCAAGTTCAGCATCACGCGCTGCAAGGTTACAAGGGGATAACAGATTAATATCATTTGGAGAACGAGATTGAAATTGAGCAGATTGCAGGACTCACCATCGATGACTTCGAGCAGCTGCTTGCGCTCGTGCTGCCATTCAAGGTCAGCAATCCTAGCTTGTTTGGAGATGACCTCCAGTTCGCGACGAGTGTCGTCGCGCTCCGCCTTGAATCGGCGAGCATCGTAGTCCGAGTAACGGAAGTCGTCCGATACGAGAGTCCGATTGGACGAACTCGAGGAGTTGGACGCCGCAGGAGCAGCGGCTGGAGCCGCAACTGGCGCACCAGCGGCGGCAATCCATTGGATTACCCTGAAAAAACAGAGAGATTCGTCAAAAAGAGGGCAAATCTCGAGAAGAACAGAGAGAAGCAAGCAGCCAATCACCTGCGGCGAGCGCCGGCGCGGCTTGCTTCGGGCTCGTCAGCGGCCGGTCGCCTTCCGTTCGCCATTGGGGTTTTCTTGGAGGTTACTGTGCTTTGGGGAGAAAAGAGCTCGAGACCGGCAGAAGCTAGGAAGGCAAAAGGCTTGGTGGAGTGCTAAACGCCCGGTGCCTTTATTTATAGAACCCACAGAAGGAATCGTGGCCAAGAGATCGTGGCGCGTATCCCAAAATTTCGGAAGGTGGAGAGCTTTCGAACTGAACAGTTGCAGCGCCGTTTGGGATTCATGCTGAGTCACATTCGGTTTTGACCAAGTAAAATTCGGCTGTACTATACTCTATACAGTTGGCTTTGCCGAATGGGTGATAGGACACTGAAGTTCATTACAATCAATGTTGCTGAATGGGCTATAAAACAGTGAAACCAAGACAGAGATACAGAACAGAACTGCATAGATCATTCGGCTGCTGAATATTCATCACAATTACACATTCAAGAATTTTAGAATTACATCTTTTTCATTGGATACCATGCCACTAATGTTCTCCAATAGCTTCTTGTCAGCTTCTTGGATTTTTGTCAATGCAGAGAGTTTGGCCTTGATCTGCTTGTCTTCATTCAGAGCTGCTGAACCTTCCTTGCGCATTTCCTCTGTCAGACCAGGGAGTTCGGCTATCTTCTTTTTATCAGCTTCAATTTCAGCCGATAAGTTCTTCAATTCAGCTTCCAGCTCGGCCCTCCTGTTTTCTTTTGACTCAAGTGCAGTTTGTAGGCCAGTTAGCAGCTTTTTATTACTCTAAACCTGTAAATGCAGATTTTTTACAGATTGCTTGGCCATGGCTCTCTTCTGCTCCAAATCTGTTTGAATAGATTGGTTCTTCAAGGCCTGCTTCACTGCAGCAAAATGGTTGTCCAGCTTGGAAACTGGATCCAGAGAAGCTCTGATGTCAGCAGGAAGATCTTGGTCAATGGATTCGAGTGCATCCCTCAGGAGATCAGCATCTTTGACCTGGTCTTGAATTTCTCTGTTCAGCAAGGAGAGAATGTCCTTCAATTTGGCCTGAATTTTCTCTGATGGAACTTGGCTAGATGATATTTCTTCTCCTTGTTCAACATTAAAATCATCCACAGCAAAAGAGTAGCTGAGTGATGGAGCAGGCTTCTCCTGAAAGAAAAAATTATTAATGAATTGAGCAGATATGAATGGACAAGGGAAGATTGACTGTACTTACAATATTGCTGATCTCTTGAGTAGGAGAAGGAAGTCTCTCAGACTCAGTGGAAGGGCCATGTAAATCATACTGAGAAGAAGTTGGAGAGTTCCTTGGTGAAGGTGCAGCTTCTAATTGAGGAAAAGGTGAAGTGGGAGCTGAATCATGCTGAGAAGAGGGGCTCTCCAAGACTTGATCCATGGAAATTTGTCCTACAGCCAAAAAGGGGATAAATGCCGATGAAAAGAGTAAATGAGATATCAAAATTTTTACCAGTTGATGGAGCATCGGCAGAATCTGTAATGGCCACTGTTTGCTGTGTCCGAGCCTAAAATCATAAAAGCAGAGATGAGCATGATAAAGAAGCATTATATTTAAAGGAAAAGAGTTATAACCTGAATGATTCTTCTGTTGGTTGTTCTTTTCTTCTTGGGAGCTGAAGAAGCAGGCAGAGAAGAAGTTTTTCTCTTGGCAGAAGATGGCTTGGTAATGATTGGGTCGAGAATGGCTTGTCTAGACATCAGCTGGGCCAAGGTAGGAGATTGATACCCCAAAGCAGATATTGGACCAACAATATTATACTGAATTGTCCTGGCAAAAGGGGCAGGTGCTATGTCCTACAAAATAACAGAGTTATAATAAAACCAGAATTGTTATTAAAGCCAGATAATGATTGAACAACATTACCTCTGAATTTGGCTGATAGTCAGGCATCAACTCAAGGCAGAAGGGATGGATTGGCATGTTGAAGATGTGATCATGAAATTCTTGCCACCAGACAGTGAAAGAAGGATGAACAGATGTTATTGGCACAAAAGGTTCAGGTCTATAGATGGATGTGCAGCATCTGTAGTCCTAATGAGACAACTTGTTCAAGACAGACTGGGGATGAACTGAATCGGCAATCAAGGTATTCAAAATCATCAATGCTTCCGCAAAAGTCCAAACGTGACGGAAAGAATTTCGATTGTTGCGGAAGCTACTTTTAACATTCAACCATCCATAGTACAAACTACTCAAATAGCCTGTTCAAGACAGACTAGGGATGGATTGAAGCGGCGACGGCAGCGCCATGGCCCTCGAGGCGCTCGATGGAGGTGTCGACGTCGTCAATGTCCTCTAGATTGCCGTCGGCGAAGCCGGCCGGGAGTTCGGAGTAGTCGCGGCCAGTATGCGTCGACATGGCGACGAGGCCCACAGCAGCACCCAGGCGAACTCCATGGAGGGCCACCTCGTCGACGCGGCCTATCACCGCACCAAGGCGAGCCTCGGGTGTGTCCCCTTGGGCGTTCACCTTGTCCGCCAGTTCCTCCACCAGTGCCTTCAGCCGATTGAGCTCGGCGTCACGATCTGCGAGATTACAAAGGGATAACAGATTAATATCATTTGGAGGACGAGATTGAAATTGAGCAGATTGCAGGACTCACCATCAATGACTTCGAGCAGCTGCTTGCGCTCGTGCTGCCATTCAAGGTCAGCAATCCCGGCTTGCTTGGAGATGACCTCCAGTTCGCGACGAGTGTCGTCGCGCTCCGCCTTGAATCGGCGAGCATCGTAGTCCGAGTAACAGAAGTCGTCCGATACGAGAGTCCGATTGGACGAACTCGAGGAGTTGGACGCCGCAGGAGCAGCGGCTGGAGCCGCAACTGGCGCACCAGCGGCGACAATCCATTGAATTACCCTGAGAAAACAAAGAGATTCGTCAAGGAGAGGGCAAATCTCGAGAAGAACAGAGAGAAGCAAGCAGCCAATCACCTGCGGCGAGCGCCGGCGCGGCTTCCTTCGGGCTCGTCAGCGGCCGGTCGCCTTCCGTTCGCCATTGGGGTTTTCTTGGAGGTTACTGTGCTTTGGGGAGAAAAGAGCTCGAGACCGGCAGAAGCTAGGAAGAGAGGGGCATTCCATGCTTCGGCCGGATGGAGTAAGAGACAAAAAATATTGTGGATTCCACGACAGAAACTCTCATTCCATCAATGAATGTAGAGTCTTTAGAATGAGAATTCAAAAGGCTATACAAGAAGGACACTTGAAGTTTGATAACAAGATGAAATTGGATAGCAATAAGTTCCCTCAGAATATGGTTGGGTTTTCAAACAACATGGTGAATGCTGTTGCACCTGAAGAAAAAGGGAAGATGAAAGTTTTAACTTCAGAAAAGGCAAAACAAAGTGGCTCAGTTGACCCCACTCGGCAAGTCACGATTGAACAGAGTCACAAGAAAGATCCTCGTGCCCAGAATTGTCAATTTGAAATTGGGAAATCCTCTAAGCCTAGAGTCACTTCACGTATTCTTCTCAATAAATGGCAACGACAGCAAGAAAAAGAGCGCTACCAGAGGCGTAGATATGAAGAAGAAAGGTACAGAGAAGAACAAGAAGAATTTGCACGGGAACAGGAACGTGCACATTGGGATTGTGCTTTCTTCAGACATTGCTGGAACGAGGGTTTAAAGTTGCCTACATGGAATAATTGCCCTGAATGCAACGATAGATATGATGAATATAGACAGGGTACTATCAATCGCCGATCTGTCCATGAAAGAATTGGCAGAGTACATCTTAGTGATGATCGGCGTTTTGATGATCAACCAAGAAAGAGGCATGCTGATCACAGGTGGGTTGATCATGAAGAAGAAGAAGATCATGGGTATATTTGGCAAGAAGGGCAATGGTGTCCACCTGGCTTAAGGAAAAGCCAAAAGAGAAGAGTACAACGCTTGAGGAATCAAGAATTAAAGCAAGCAAGGCCTAGGATGAAATCAGTATGGCGTCGAAAGGACAGACCTGAAGAAGATGATCATTCGGCTCCTACATGCATGGTATGTTTCTTGCCGAATGAATTTATGGCTCCTGCTGATCAAGTTGTACAGGAGGAAGCGTTGTCAGAGATAGATGAAGTCGAACAGCTAATGGCACAATTGATGCTCAATAAGCAAGCTGTCTTTGAAAAGCCAATCCAGAATCGACACATGAAGCCACTATATTTGAAAGGATTTGTCAATGGGAAGCCTTTAACCAAGATGTTTGTCGATGGTGGAGCTGCTGTGAATGTGATGCCATATACTACATTCAGGAAGCTTGGCATGGGCCCTGGAGATGCTTCATATCCGCGTATTTACATAGCCGAATTCACACCAATCTAGATTGCCACGTGTTGCGGGTTCAAACTCGTTGATTTTGTGTGGATCTTGACAGAGCCGGGTATCATGCGGTAGATGCAGGTTTTTGGGTCGTTTTAGAACTAATCATCCGGTGGATTAGAGCTCGAAATCGATCTGATAGGTCTATCAACATCGACGAAGCTTGTTCCTTCTTCATGGAACCCGAATCGGCTATCTAGCCGTATTCGGCAGTCCCTCAATGAGTGAAAACGTGTTCGTAACTTTGTTTTAAATAATGAATGCTTCTAGCCTTCCACGTTTAGAGTATATCATGCGGTGGATTGATCTATTCTTGGTTGGTGGCGTGATTTTAAACAAGTCGTATCATGCGGTGGATTAACTTGTTTGATTCTACGCCTGACGGGTTCGAGGGTATCTAGACATGCGGTAGACTAGTGCTTTTAGACCTATGCATTCTTGTTTATTAGAGATTTATGATCGTGCTTTCACATTTATCATGCTTTATGCCCGTTAATCGGTTGTATTTAAGTATTGTAACGATCATCTAATTAAATACCGATCTTTCATCATGATGACGTCATGCGTTCGGCAGTATGCGCTCTGCCGAATATGCATGTGAGCGCCTGCATTGCCGACAGATAGCTTGTTCATAGCTATATGCCGATCAAGATTGGCCTTGCAAGCCGTAGAGATGGAACTGTCTGGTATCATCCGGCATGTTCCAGGTTTTATATCTAAACATTTTTTCTTCCTTTGAAATTGACTGGCACGCTTACAGGATTCAGACGATCGGGCACGTGTGAAGCCAGCTGATTCGGCTTGCTGTGTGCTTGGCGTGAGAAGCCGATTTTGCGTCAACAACACTGTCTGCCAGAGGAACTCAGTTTGCTAAAGATAGCTCTAAACAATGTGAAATGCAGAGTTTGTCCCAGTTCTTGGTTTGAGGGCTTTTATCATCAAAAACCCTCTTGTACCAGTTTCTCCAGCCAGCAATTTGGGGCAAAGGCCAGTTCTTGAAGGCATCTTGCTAGGAAATCCGAAAGGGACAGCTTGAGGATGAGAAGATCAAGGAAATTGTGGAGCATGTTGCTCTAGGAAGGGCTCAAGGTTTTCGAGTGGATGATCAAGGAACCTTGTGGCATGGAAAGAGGATATGTGTACCAGATATAGCATAGATCAAGGACTCGATCCTAAGAGAAGCCCATGATTCCGCTTACTCTATCCACCCGGGAAGTACCAAGATGTATCAGGATATCAAGGAGAGATTTTGGTGGTACGGATTGAAGCGCGATGTGGCGGACGCATGTAGCCCTGTGTGACACGTGCCTTAGAGTCAAGGCCGAGCACTCTTGGTGCGCCATTTGAAGATTGAAAGCTTGAAAGAGCTGATGATGCTAGGGTTTGGATTTGGCCGAAGTTCCGAAGATTCGGGCAGAAAGGGTGGATGCTAAAAAGATTCAATCCAGTTGCGATACCGGACTGCCTCGCACTCAGAGAGGATTTGACTCCATATGGGTAATCGTGGATCGTCTGACCAAAGTGGCCCATGTTCTCCCAGTGAAGACCACGTACACGGGAGCTAGACTAGCAGAGTTATATATGGAAAGGATTGTGTGTCTGCATAGGGTACCGAAATGGATAGTGTCTGACCGGGGAACCCAATTCACATCTCATTTCTGGCAGAAATTACATGAGTCCATGGACACTAAGATGCATTTCAGCTCAGCTTATCACCCACAGACGGATGGTCAGACGGAGCGCACCAATCAGATCCTAGAGGACATGTTGAGAGCATGTGCTCTACAGTATGGTGTTAGCTGGGACAAGAGTCTGCCATATGCAGAATTCTCGTACAACAACAGCTACCAGAAAAGTCTACAGATGGCACCATTCGAGGCTCTGTATGGCAGAAAGTGCAGAACACCATTGTTCTGGAGCCAGACTGGGGAAAGTCAAGTCTTTGGGCCTGAGATACTCAGAGATGCAGAACGCCAAGTACAAGTAATCAGGCAGAACCTTTCCGTCGCTCGTCTGACGATGAGGCACCCACGCGCCCCTGGGTTGGGTGCGGACGGACTGCTCCTTGTCCTGCCTGCCTCCCTCGGCCCTCGAGCTGGCCTGGTGGCGTATGCGTGACGCGGAGCTCTCCACTTGCTGTACGGCTGCCCTTCAAGATACTGGAACGAATGGGCGAAGTGGCATACCGGCTAGAGCTACCTGAGAAACTGGCCGGCGTACACGATGTGTTCCATGTGTCACAGTTGACGAAATGTTTGCGGGTGCCTGAAGAGTCTGAGAGGGTGATCCCTATAGAAGGGCTGAGTGTGCAAGAGGATCTCACCTATGAGGAGTATCCAGTCAAGATTCTGGAGGAGTCTGAGAGGGTGACAAGAAACAGGGTCATCCGGATGTGCAAGGTTCAATGGAGCCGATGTTCAGAGGATGAAGCAACCTGGGAAAGAGAAGAAGATCTCAGAGCTGAATATCCACAGTTATTCCGCTGTATGTGTTCTGTGGACTTCCTGGGCACACATACAGTAGCATTCAGGTTTCTGTGTAAACTTGGGTGTGACAACGTCGCACCTTCCGGGCTTGGTACCGTCGAAGCGATTGCTGGTAGCGTGCCGAATGGAGTAGAGCCACGTCCCGAGCCTCGTCCGCTTGGTCCAGCGAGTCCTCTCGGTTTCGCTGGTTCTGCTCTTCTTGGTAGGCCGTGAGCCTCGGGGACCCGTACTCCAGGTCTGTCGGGAGGACCGCCTCAGCACCGTAAACGAGGAAGAACGGGCTGAAGCCTGTGGCCCTGCTCGGGGTGGTCCTAAGACTCCAGATTACCGATGATAGCTCCGCCATCCACCTCCGGCCGAACTGGTTCAGCTTGTTGAAGATCCTTGGCTTGAGGCCCAGTAGTATCATGCCGTTGGCACGTTCCACTTGGCCGTTGGTCTGTGGATGCGCCACAGCAGACCAATCCACGCGAATGTGGTGGTCGTCGTAGAATTCCAAGAACTTCTTGCCGGTGAATTGGGTGCCATTGTCGGTGATTATCGAGTTGGGTACCCCGAAACGATGGATGATATCCGTGAAGAACAACACGGCTTGCTCGGACCTGATGTTGGTGATGGCCCACACCTCGATCCACTTTGAGAATTTATCGACGGCTACCAGTATGTGGGTGAAGCCCCCGAGCGCCTGGCGAAAGGGGCCTACGAGGTCCAACCCCCAGACCGCGAAGGGCCACGTCGCGGGGATGGTTTGTAGGGCTTGCGCCGGGAGGTGCGTTTTTCGCGCGTAGAACTGGCACCCTTCGCAGGTGCGCACGATCTCGTTTGAATCAGCAACAGCAGTGGGCCAGTAGAAGCCCTGCCGAAACGCGTTGCCTACGAGGGTTCGCGGCGCGGCGTGGTGCCCGCATGCCCCGGCGTGGATGTCACGGATTAGCTGCCTCCCCTCTTGGATGGGGATGCAGCGCTGCAGAATTCCCGAGGTGCTGCGCTTGTATAGCTCGCCGCCGATCGAGACAAAGGCCTTGGCTCTCCTGGCGATGCGGCGCGCCTCGGTTCGGTCCGCAGGCAATTCTCCGCCATCGATCCATGCGAGGTATGGGCTGCGCCAGTCTCGCGGCCGCGTGTCCACGTTGATTTCCATGGCCTCGATCGAGGAGGTCTCGAGGTCTTGGCCATCGCGGGTCCCTTCCAAGGGGTCCTCGTCCATCGGGTCGAGGCCCCCAGCCCCCGAGGCTTTCGAGGCCTTCTAAGAGCGGGGCTCGGGTCCTTCGAGGTGGACGGACGGCTTGTCGAGGTCGCGCGCGAAGACGTTTGGCGAGATGGTGATTCGCTCGGACGCGATCTTAGCCAGCTGGTCCGCCTCCCCGTTGTACTTGCGCACGATGTGGTTTAGCTCGAGCCCGTGGAACTTATCCTCGAGGCGCCGAATTTCGCTGCGATAGGCTTCCATCTTCTCGTCGTGGCAGCTCGCGTTCTTCATCACTTGGTCGACGACTAACTGAGAATCCCCGCGAACGTCGAGGCGCTTGACGCCGAGCTCGATGGCGATGCGGAGCCCGACAAGGAGGGCTTCGTATTCCGCCATATTGTTCGACGTCGGGAAGTGCAAGCGAACCACGTAGCGAATATGTTCTCCAAGGGGCGAAACGAAGACGAGGCCGGCGCGAGCTCCCGCCTTCATTACCGACCCGTCGAAGTACATGGTCCAGCATTCGGACTGGATCTGCGACGGCGGCAGCTGGACGTCGGTCCATTCCGCGATGAAATCCGCCAGGGTTTGTGACTTAATCGCCTTTCGCGGTGCGTAGGACAGAGTTTCCCCTACGAGCTCCATCGACCACTTTGCAATCCTGCCCGAGACGTCCGGATTGCGGACTATCTC
>OAMR01000680.1:112252-129458 GCA_900205405.1 Echinochloa crus-galli | reverse complement strand
TTCGCTCAGCACCTCGCTGACGTAGTATACCGGCCTTTGCACCGGTAGGGCGTGCCCTTCCTCTGCCCTTTCCACGACGATGACGGCACTAACGACTTGCGTCGTCGCTGCCACGTATAGGTATAGGGGCTCGCCTTCCTGCGGCGGTGTGAGGATTGGTGCGCGTGCGAGCGCTGCTTTCAGCCCGTCGAGGGCTTTCTGAGACTCGGGAGTCCATGAAAAGCGTTCGTGCTTTTTCAGGAGCCAATACAAGGGTAGGCCTTTCTCGCCTAGGCGAGAAATGAAGCGACTGAGGGCGTCGAGGCAGCCTAATACCCTTTGTACCCCCTTGAGGTCTCGAATTGGCCCCATTCGTTCCAGGGCCGATACTTTTTCGGGGTTGGGCTCGATACCCCGCTGAGAGACTATGAAGCCTAACAGCATGCCTCGCGGCACCCCGAAAACACACTTCTCGGGGTTCAATTTTACCCCGTTCGCCCGGAGGCAATCGAAGGTTGTTCGCAAATCGTTAACCAGATCGTCTGCCTTTCTGGTTTTCACAACGATGTCGTCCACATATGCCTCAACGGTCCGCCCGATGTGGTCTCCGAAAACGTGTTGCATACATCGTTGGTACATTGCCCCAGCGTTTCGGAGGCCAAATGGCATAGTGACGTAGCAGAACATGCCAAACGGGGTGATAAAAGAAGTCGCGAGCTAGTCGGACTCTTTCATCTTGATTTGGTGATAGCCGGAATAAGCATCAAGAAAGGAAAGTAATTCACACCCAGCAGTAGAATCTACTATCTGATCTATTCTAGGCAAAGGAAACAGAACCTTGGGGCATGCTTTATTTAAACCGGTGTAATCTACACACATACGCCATTTTCCATTCTTCTTCTTAACTAGAACAGGATCTGTCTCTTATACACATCTGACAACTTTTATATTTCCTTGATGAATCCGGCCTCCAAGAGCTTGTGCACCTCCTCCCCGATGGCGCGGCGTTTCTCCTCGTCGAACCGCCGTAGCCGCTGCACCACCGGCTTGGACTGGGGCTGGATATCAAGGGAGTGCTCGGCGACTTCCCTCGGAATGCCCGGCATATCCGAGGGTTTCCACGCGAAGATATCGGCGTTGGCGCGGAGAAAGTCGACGAGCACCATTTCCTATTTGGGGTCGAGGGTGGTGCTGACCCTCAACGTATTGCCCTCGGGGGCCTCTGGGTCGAGGGGCACCGCCTTGGTATGCTCCGCAGACTCGAAGGCGCCCGCGTGCCTCTTGGCGGAGTCTGCGGTCTCGTTGGCCATCCTTTCCAGGTGGGCCACCAAGGTCTCGCTGTATGCGAGCGCTTCCGCGCCCTCAACACATTCGACGTCACACGTGTAAGCGTGCTCGTATAACGACCCCACGGTGATGATGCCCTTCGGCCCCGGCATCTTCATCTTGAGGTAGGTGTAATTGGGGACCGCCATGAACTTGGCGTAGCACGGTCGCCCGAGGATAGCGTGATACGCTCCTGGGAACCCCACCACCTCGAAGGTGAGGATCTCTCTTCGAAAGTTATCGGGGGTGCCAAAGCAGACGGGCAGGTCGATCTGCCTGAGGGGCTGGACCCGTTTCCCTGGTGCGATACCATGGAACGGCGCCTTGCTCGGCCTCAGCTGATCCACCCCGATGCCCATGAGCTCCAAGGCATGGACATAGAGGATGTTGAGGCTGCTACCTCCGTCCATCAGCACCTTGGAGAACCGCGTGTTGCCGATCACGGGGTCGACTATGAGCGGGTAGCGTCCCGGATTCGGGACATAGTCCGGGTGGTCCTCGCGGCCGAAGGAGATGGTCTCGTCGGACCAGGCGAGGTAAGCAGGTGTCGCAGGGTGAATGGAGAAAACCTCCCGGTTCTCACGCCTCTGCTCCCTGGACGTCATGTTGGTGGTGGGCCCCCCAGCGATGAAGAAAACATTCTCTATGTGGGGGAACGCGTTGTCGCCGTCTCCGCCCGCATCCCTCCTCGGGCCGTCCTCCTTCGCGGAGGTGCGCCTGAAGTGACCCTTGATCATCTCACACTGCTCGAGGGTGTGAGAGACATGGCCCTTGTGGTATGGGCACGGCTTCTTCAGCATCTCGTCGAACAGGCCTCCGCCCTGGGAGGGCCTCGAGGGCCCCTGCGGCCTCGATCGGCCGCGAGGGCCTCGTCGGAGTCGTCGTCTTGGCACTGCTGCTTGGGTTGTCGGGCCTTCTTTCCTTTACCGCCCCGTTTCTGCTTCTTCACCTTTCCCTTGGATTTACTGCCCTCCGCGGGCTGCTCCTCCACGCGCTTCCCCTTCATCTTGCCGTCGAAGATCGCACCAACGGCCTCCTCGCCAGAGGCAAAGTTGGTGGCGATATCGAACAGCGCATTGACACTGGTGGGGTGGTTTCGCCCCAGCTCGCGCACCAGCTCCCGACAGGTGGTGCCTTCCAGGAAGGCGTGGATGATTTCGGAATCACCCACGCTCGGGAGCTCGGTGCAGCGTTTGGAGAATCGCCGGATGAAGTCTCTCAGCGGCTCGCCGGCCGTCTGCCGGCACCTGCGCAGGTCCCAGGAGTTTCCGGAGCGCACGTACGTGCCCTGGAAGTTGCCCACGAACATCTTGACTAGGTCGTTCCAATCGTGGATCTGGTTCGCGGGCAGGTTCTCAAGCCACGTCCGTGCGGAGTCCGCGAGGTGGAGCGGAAGGTTGCGGATGATGACGGCCTCGTCCGCGGCCCCGCCCAGCTCGCAAGCCAGGCGGTAATCGTTGAGCCACGTCTCGGGGTTTGTCTCGCCCGCATATTTGGCGATGGTGGTGGGTTGCCGAAAGCGCGCCGGAATGGGCGCCGAGCGGATTTTTCGGCTGAACACTGGGGTCCTAGGGGGCTCGGGCGTCGGACTTTTGTCTTCCTCGCTGTCGTAGCGACCCCCGCATCGGGGGTGCCTGGGGCGAGGGGGCATCGCGCCCTGCCTTTTCCTGTTCAGGATGTTGCGCGCATCGCCATCGTCGAGAGCACCCCGCGCATCAACGAGTCGGTCCTTCGCGGACCTTCTCGCCTCGTGGCTGTCGACCACGAGCACCTTTCCGTCGCTCGTCTGACGATGAGGCACCCACGCGCCCCTGGGTTTCTCGCCTCGTGGTTGTCGGCCACAAGCGCCTTTCCGTCGCTCGTCTGACGATGAGGAACCCGCGCGCCCCTGGGTGGGGTGTGGACAGACTGCTCCTTGTCCTGCCTGCCTCCCTCGGCCCTCGAGCTGGCCTGGTGGCGTATGCGCGACGCGGAGCTCTCCACTTGCTGTACGGCTGCCTCTTCGACGAGGGCCTGTACCTTGCGCCGCATATCGCGTGCTTCGGGTGTCGATGGTTCGGGCATGGCCCGCATCAGCGTTACTGCGGCGACGAGCTTTTGGCTTGCCCGTGGCGGCATGACCTGACCAGCATCGCGGGCATCGTTCAGGATGCGCGCCCTGGCCACGCGTCCGGCGGCCCGCGCGCGTTCGCCGCGCTCGGGCTGCCGGCCTTCTAGGGTCGCGCGTAGCTCCTGAACCTGCTGGCGCTCCTGCTGGAGCTTCGCCTCCAGTTCTCGCACTTGCGCTAGTTGCGCTTGCGCGAGCGCAGGATCATCCCGCGGTTCGGCAGGTGCCAGTGGTTGCTCGTTGCGCGCGGCGCCGTCCGTCGTCTCATCATCCTTATCCGCGGACCCTACCTCACCTTCCAGGACGAAGCATTCCCACGTGGGGTCGTACCTCCCTTCGCTGGAATCGTCGGAGCAGCTGAGGCAAAAGTCTGCGGTGGCCTGAAAGGAAGCGAAACCTTCGCGGTCGCGCAGCCCGGAGTAGTCCAGGTCCGGGCGTCCCTGGTCACACACGCTCTCCTCTCCATCGGAGTCGACTGTGGACTCGTCCGGCGAGGAGAGGCGTAGGTGGTGGATCAAACCCAGCTGGTGGCCCGCCGAGTCCGCGCATGCGCCCAGGCTGGCGCTAATCGTTGTGGAATATCCCGCGGCCATATTGGTCAGCCCGTAGGGCAATTGCGTCACCCCGGCCGCATCCCTCCGACGTGCTCCCTCCGCAGGAGCTACCGGTGGGGGTGCGTCCCGTAGCGCCGTGACAGCGGGCCGGAGCAACAAGTGTGCGTCCCAGTCGGGGAGCACAACGCGCGGGACGACACGTCGCTCCACGAGAATTTGGAGCTCGTGCAGCGACCGCTCGCCCCTGACCGGGGATGGCGTAGGCGATACCGGGGGCCCGGTTACCAGGCCGGGTGCGATGGAGGCGAGTCGCATGAGGAAGCCCTCACCGGTCGCTTCGAACTCCAGGCTCCCAAATATGATTGAGGCAGAGTGCCTATATCGTGATGGGTGTGTGTGTGACCTATGTCTTGTTTTTCGTTGTTGTTGCCTCCCTTTTGGCCGGCGCTTTCTTTCCCCTTTTATAGCCCAAGGAGGAAGGAAGGTGACCCTGAGGGGGTATAAGGATGAGTACAAGTACAGTACATGCTACAGGGGTGTGTACTGGGGGGGGGTATGGCACCGGGCGTGCCATAGTCCTTGGTCTTGAACGATGATTATGGCGGACTCCGGCTTCTCCGGGTGTCACGGCTGTCCTTGGTCTTGTCCTGGAGCGGCTTCGAGGGGTTGCAGGCCCTCCAGTTGGTGTCTTGCTGCTGTCCGTACGCTTGATCGAGGCTCCCCCATGCTTCCTCGAGGGTGGTGTCGAGGGAAAGGACCGGAGCAGGTGTAACAGGGGACGGAATGGTGGCCTTTGCTGACCACAGCGCGAGGCGTGCCCGCCTTGCCAGGAAATGACCGGGAGTTGGTGAAACAGCGGCACCGAATGACGCCTGCTGGCCCGTACAGCGGTGACGGGTTTGAGTAGTCCCGTCGTTGAGGCCTGTAGAGTTGACTTGGCACGGCGCGCCTGCACAGGGTCCGCCCCGGTCGTTGTCCGTACGCCGTTCGAGGGCGCCTCCATGCCCCTTCGAGGATCTCGTGGCAGGGGGAGGACGAGAGTAGGCGTAACAGTGGAGCTGAGTGACGCCCGTCAGTCCGCTCAGGGCTTTGCACAGTGCCGCGTGCGTCAGCGTGGCAGCGGTGTGGCCGCACAGTGACCGGGGCAGGTGAAATAGTAAGCCCCCGTGGTGTCAGCGGCGTGGCGTGGAGAGAGGCTGCTTTTTAACTTTGGCGCCTGACTGATGGGGCGGGCATTAAATGCGGCTGCCGAGCGGAGTGGTTGAATGTCTCAGTGGTTGTACTGAGGCGGCCTCGAGTGAGGTGGAGTTTGGGGTCGAGTTCGCTCGAGGGGGTCGCAGACCCTCTTGCGAGGCGGTGATCGGGACCGAGCCCGCTCGAGGGGATCGCAGCCCTCGAGCGAGGCGGGGATCGAGCTGTTCGCTTCGGATCCTTCGGCAGCTGGATTGTAGCGGCACCTGGGCCGTGATGAGCAGTGATGGGCCGTGTTGCCCAGGTTTCGCTTGGGCCGTTGTTATCCTAACCTCTTCGGGTTTGGCATTTTTGAGGGTGTTTACCCCGGTGGTTAGGGGACCCCCTTGGGATGTCCCCGACAGCCGCGTAGAGTCACGACTCCAACCCGACCAGCTCGCCCGTCTAGACGAGCCGTGCCCCCTCCACAAGGACGCGAAGCACTCGTTCAGAGATTGCTGGACCCTGAAGAAGGAACTCGGCGTCCCACCACCACCAAAAAAAGCCGCGCTACAACAACAACCGCGGCGACAGAAGGGACGGGGATCGCCGCAACGAGCGCCACCCTGACCGCCGCAACGATCGTCGCCGCGACAATAGAGCGCCAGGAGGCGCCGACCGCTGTTCCGCCCTAGAAGCCGCTGCGGCAGTTGGCCAGCAAGATAACTTCCAACGAGCCGACCGCCAAGTCAACGTGATCGTGGGAGGCCCCGACGCGTTCTGTGACAAGAGGAAGCAAAAGCTCCACAGCCGCGAGATAAATCTCGTAGGCACCAAGGATGTTGAGTACCTCAGGTGGTCGGAAACTCCGATCACCTTCAGCAGGAAAGACCACTGGGTCCACCTTTTTGATTAGGGCTCGTATCCGCTGATCGTCAACCCAGTCGTTGACCGAGTCCTTCTGACCAAAGTGTTAATCGACGGAGGTAGCACGGTCAACATCATCTTCACCAAAACCCTGAACGACATGGGGTTCGACTACACCAGGCTTCGAGGCTCCCACCACCCGTTCTACGGCGTCATCCCCGGCAAGGCCGCTTACCCGGTGGGAAGGGTTACGCTACCAGCGACCTTTGGTACGCACGACAACTATCGTACCGAGTACCTCCACTTCGAAGTCGCCGACTTTGGTAGCTCCTACCACGCCATCTTCGGGCGGCCCATGTTGGCTCGGTTCATGGCCATCCCCAACATCACAGCTATTTGGTGATGAAAATGCCGGCCCCGAAAGGGGTCATCAGCATCAGGGGCAACGTCAAGACGTCGCACGAGTGTGATGAAGAAGCTGTGCGCCTTGCCGAGCTCTCACGGCAACTCGGCAACAGCGTGCTCCTCGCAAGCGAGGCTAAGGCTAACCCACCCGTCGACTCCAAGGTGCCGGAGCAAGACGCGACAATGACAGCGCTCGAGCCAGACGCAGAGACCCAGGCGATCTCCCTTTTCAGCGACGACCCCGGCAAGACGGCGCTGATAGGCCAAGGCCTATCTCCCAAATAGGAAAGCGCGCTCACCTCCTTCCTGCAGGACAACTGGGACATTTTTGCATGGAAACCCTCTGATATGCCAGGGGTCCCAAGGGAGAAGGCTGAGCACTCCTTGCATTTGGTGAAAACTGCTAAGCCGGTCAAACAGAAGCTTCGACGGTTCGCACAAGATCGCAAGGAGGCCATTAGGGTAGAATTAAATAAGCTCCTAGCAGCCGGCTTCATCCGGGAGTGCATGCACCCCGAATGGCTCGCAAATCCTGTACTTGTGAAGAAAAAAACCGGTGAATGGAGAATGTGCATTGATTATACCGATCTCAATAAACATTGCCCTAAGGACTCCTTCCCTCTTCCGCGCATCGACCAGGTCGTCGATTCTACGGCTGGTTGTCTCCTACTCTCTTTCCTAGATTGCTACTCTGGCTATCATCAGATAGCCCTGAACCCAGCCGATCAAGACAAGACGGTGTTTATCACGCCTCACGGCATATACTGCTACAAGACAATGACCTTCGGCCTCAAAAACGCCAGAGCGACCTACCAGAAGGCAATCCAGGGCTGCCTGGACACCCAGATAGGAAGGAACGCCGAGGCCTACGTCGACGATGTTGTGGTCAAGACCTATGATAAAGACACCCTGATCGCCGACCTCCAAGAAACATTTAATAATGTTCACCGCTACAGATGGAAGTTGAACCCGACCAAGTGCGTCTTCGGGGTGCCCTCAGGTAAACTCCTGGGGTTCTTAGTAAGCCAGCGGGGCATAGAAGCTAACCCAACCAAAATCAAGGCAATCCAAGATTTGCCGCCCCCTAAGAATAAGAAAGAAGTAATGAAGCTGACAGGAATGATGGCAGCACTAAGCCGGTTCATCAGCAAGCTAGGTGAACGTGGCACCCCTTTCTTCAAGCTCTTGAAGAAAGCTGACAAGTTTGAATGGATGCCAGAAGCCGATCAAGCATTGGCCGACCTCAAGGCATTCCTCGTCACCCCACCAGTCCTTGCCGGGCCGAAGAAGGACGAACCCCTCCTGCTGTACATAGCAGCAACCACAAATGTGGTCAGCACAGCGTTGGTCGTCGAACGCCCAGAAGACGGACACTCTTATCCGGTGCAGAGGCATGTATACTATGTCAGCGAAGTACTAGCCGAGTCTAAAATCTGGTACCAGCACCCCCAAAAGTTGCTTTACGCACTCCTGATCTGCTCCAGAAAGCTGCGCCATTACTTCCAGGCTCATCCCATTCATGCGGTGTCCAACTTTCCGCTCGGCGAGATCCTCCGCAACCGCGACATCAACGGCCGAGTCGTCAAATGGGCAGTAGAACTCGGAAGCTTTGAGCTCGGAAGTTTTGACATAACCTTCAGGTCAAGACAGTCTATAAAATCCCAAGTATTGGTAGACTTCTTAGCCGAATGGACAGAATTGCAAGCGCCAACTCCCGCCGAGCCACCAGAGCACTGGATATTGTACTTCGATGGTGCCCTCAACCTGGAAGGAGCCAGTGCTGGAGTATTACTCATATCACCAGAGGGCAAGCACCTCAAATACGTGCTGCAGATACACTATCAGGCGACCAACAATTGTGCCGAGTACGAAGCATTGATCCACGGATTAAAAATAGCCATCACCCTCGGCATCAAGCGTCTACTGTGTTTCGGAGACTCAAAAGTGGTGGTCGAGCAGGTCAACAAGAACTGGGAATCCTCCAAGGAAACAATGGACACCTACTGCGCAGAAGTCAGAGAGTTAGAAGCCCACTTTTACGGCTTAGAGTGCCGCCATGTCCCGCGGGAAGAAAATGTCGCCGCAGACGTCCTGTCCAAACTCGGATCCAGGCGCTCCCAGGTACCCGCCGGAATATTTGTACAAGACCTGCGGAAGCCGTCAATCAAGTTAACAAACGAAAGCGAACCTACCGCCTCTGCCGGCCAGGTTGTCGCAGCAGCCTCAACTGTTCCAGAAAGCGACGCACAGGCCTCCGCTCACTTTCTATGGCGCGTTTCAGCTCGGCGTCCCTCTCCCGCAGCGTGGCCGCGACATCCTTGAACTTCTGGTCCACTGTGGCAAGCCGACCCTGAATTCGCTCCATCTCTTTGGCATGACCTGAGAACTCGCAATAAAGAAAGATAAATACTATAGCTGGCACCATCTAGTGCTTGGAAGACAGGTATTTACCTGGCTTTACTGCATGAAGTTCACTCTGGCACATGTAGCAATCACGCGGCCGCAAGAACACTGGTCGGCAAGGTTTACAGATCTAGGTTCTTTTGGCCCACTGTGGTTTCCGACGCAAAAGAGCTCGTCCAGCGTTGCGCTGGGTGTCAGTTCTTCAAAAAGCAAAAGCACCTGCCGGCTCAGGCGCTACGTACCATCCCACCATCTTGGCCCTTCGCAGTATGGGGGCTCGACAACGTAGGACCATTCAAGCCAGCTCAGGGTGGAGTTAAGCACTTGCTCATCGCGGTGGACAAGTTCACCAAGTGGATTGAGTACAAAGCTGTGTCCGACACCAAATCGGCCACAGCAGTAGCCTTCATTGAAGAGATAACGCATCGATTCGGTGTCCCAAATCGCATCATCACCGACCTCGGCTCGCAGTTCACAGGGCATGAGTTCTGGGATTTCTGCCAAGATAATCAGATCGATGTGTACTACTCATCGTCGGCACACCCGCGGTGCAACGGCCAGGTTGACGAAGGCGGCACGCGCGCCACGAGCAGCAGATACGCCGGTATCACGACAGAAACGTCAAAGAACGATCCCTGAATGTAGGCGACCTTGCCTTACGCCGAGTCATGAGCTCGGCAGGGCAGCACAAGTTGTCTGCGCCATGGGAAGGACCGTTCATCGTCAAGGAAGTCGTCTCTCCAGGAACCTATCGCCTAGAATGGGCGGATGGCAACCCATTTCCCAATGTTTGGAACATCCAGTACCTCACTAAGTTCTATCCTTAGTCCAAACTACAGCTATGTATCTTTACCATGTCGTCTTAATTATTTAATAAAGTTTCATTTACTCCGATTTTGTGTCTGACGTCATTAATCTTGCGAGTACTTTGTTTCAACCAGTTAAGCCATAAGGAAAACCACTGAACACTTCTTGCATCCAGTACCGGGATTCCCCAATTCTGATATTGGATCGTAAGAAGTGCCAACAAACACGCGCGAAAGTACTCGACCGGGACCCTGCCTACGACTAAGCCTCCATGCAGAGCATCGTAGTATGTAGGAGTGCTGCCTCCATGAGAGCTCCAGCCAGTTCTCCGCCCGAGTCCCTAGCACTTGACATGATTGCGGTGAAGTGATAGGAGTTGATAAAATCGACTCACATCAAAAATCGTCAACATGGAAGCAACCATCATTACACAAAAGTTGTACCCAAAGCTACATAAATTTTCGTTTAGATATAAAACCTGGAACATGCCGGATGATACCAGACAGTTCCATCTCTATGGCCTGCAAGGCCAATCAATCCAGCGAAGGACTCGGCCAGATCCTCGAACTGCTGCTCCGACAAGTCGGGGTGGTACCCGTCGCGAATGTCTTCAAGATCGAGGCTGGGGTGGTACGAACGAACGAGCGCCAGCGTATACCTCACAGCATATCTGGCGGTCTCCGCGGCCACTCCTCTGGTGTACTCCGGCAAATGTTGCAGCCGTTCCGCGATCGGAACCGCAAGACGGTCGTCAGGAGCCTGAATCTGGTCACTGCTGACATGGCCGCCTGCGCCAAAGCGTCGTACCGACTAGCAGCCTCTGCATATATGCACGGGTTGTTCAGTACAACAAAGGTATCATGAATACCATTAAGACAACAGAATTCGGAAGTAGCCCTCACCAGTCATCGCGGCATTGTGGGCACCCACGGCCCGGGCGTGAGCGCTGGCGAGGTCCTGTATCTCCTTTTCGGCCGCTGCAACCTTCTCCTCCAAGGTTTTCTTTTCGCGAGCATGACCTGCGCAGCAAAGCCAACCATAACCAAGTGTTATGGCTTCATGCTCGGTACACGTGGGAAACTCAAGACGACGACGCACAGGCCTCCGCTCACTTTCTATGACGCGTTTCAGCTCGGCGTCCCTCTCCCGCAGCGTGGCCGCGACATCCTTGAACTTCTGGTCTACCGTGGCAAGCCGCCCCTGGATTCGCTCCATCTCTCTGGCATGACATGAGAATTCGCAATAAAGAAAGATAAATACTATAGCTAGCACCATCTAGTGCTCGGAAGACAGATATTCACCTGCATTAGCTGCCTCCAGCTGAGTGACGAGTTCTTGGTTGAGTTGTGCCAGGCCCTCTGCAGCCGTGTCCCTCTGGATCGCAATACCTCGAGCCTCATTGGAAATAGTCCGGACCCGGGTTCTGAGCTCCTGCAACTCCAAGTACTCATCCTCGGCCACACGCATCAAACGCGTGCTCTCCATAGTCCCGAACATCAGCACCTGCGTCAATCAAGGTTCAAAACAGAAGCTACAAGATATCTGCTCCCAAGGTCCGATTAACTCACCTCCATGTCCTCCAGCATCGAGCTCGATGAAGTACGTATCCGCTCGAGCGCCGCCCTATTTGCATTTGCAATGCGCTCGAAGCGCTCCTGACGGCTCAGCTCCTCTTCTTCTTCCACCTCGGCATGCTGATCCGGAAGCGCGTCGTCCTCGAGCTCTGGCATGACCGGCTCCTCCTCGTCGGCCTGAGCCTCCGGCCTGGCTTCTGCCTCTATGATCACCAAGGCCCCTGGGCCCAACCCAGCAGTGGCGGCCCTTGATGACGACTCGGGCAGCTCCGCCATTAGAGCACCCTGCTCCATAGCGGGCGCATCTTGGGACAAGGAATCCCCCAAATCACCGCCACTGTCGGACCGAGTGCGCGAGGTATCTGACAACACGGTCGACCTCCTGAAAAGCGTCATTAACACAAACAAAAGCAACGTCAAAGATTTGAGTCAGCAAGAAAGTGATGCCTGAGCAGAACCAACTTAAACGAGCTAGGGCTCCAACCTGTTACTCCTGCTCGGCCATTTGAGTATCAAGCCAGCTGGACGAGGAGGTCGGCCGTCCCCCGGTGAGTGCACAGGTGTAGAAGACTGCACCGGCGCGGTCTCCACAATGGCGTCAGGACCCTGATCTTCATCATCCACGTCCAGAGAGGCCTCCGCACTCCCTCCAGCAGGTGAAGCACGGTCTGACCTATGCCTCTTGGTGCGCAGCACGCCGGACGATTCCGCCTGCGCCTGCGCCGACCTCTTCCGCGACTCGGCCGCTGCAGTCTGCACTTGAGAGGAGAGTCTCCGCGTACCAGCCCGGGTCCGAGCGGCAGTGGCTGCGGATTCCACAGGAGCCGCTTCGGCTGAGCTCGGGGGAGAGCCTAGCTCCTTAGAAACCCAGTCCTCGAGGTCTTTCATGATAGGCAGCTGGTCATTTCTCGCTTCCTCCGGCCGCATCACCTTCTGTTTTGACGCTGCACCCGCCCTAGGCAGTGGTGCCGGGCAGAAGAAACGATTGGTCACCTCCTAGCACGAAGAGTAAAGCCAAAAGTTCAGCTAACAGGCAATGGAAACGACAAAAGAAACCAAAACAAGGAACAAGTACTCAGCATGGAAACCTTATCGCAGGAGGAGGGTTCTTGAGCGCAAAAGGACGCGGCGCATTGAGATTGTTCACCTCGCCCCTCATCATCGTCCTCACGCGCCGCATAACTTCATCCGAGTCGAATCCCCGAGACGTCTCCCGAGAACTCGAACGCCGGGTGGACTCGGTCCTTGATCGGCTGAATTGTCCGGGCCACGAACGACACAGTAACGGCCATGGCGGTCAATCCCCTCTGCTTTACACCGGAAATAATCGACATAAGCTCGGGGATGTCATTGCATTCGCCCCCGACCGGAAGAGCGCGCCAGGACTCCTGCTCCTTTGGCGCCTTGCCAGTCCTCCTCGGTAGCAGAGGCGGCTGGTCCACCATGTAGAACCAGTCGCGGCGCCATTCCTTATGGCAGTCAAGCAGCTGCAGATCGAACTAATCCTTCTGCCTACCCATGCGCAGCTCAATGCCAGCCCCGCCGGTAATCCGAGTAGGACCATCTCCCCTGCCCCCAGACCCGATGCGCTTGACGCAGTACAAGTACCGCCATAGATGGAAATGGGGGGCAATGCCGAGAAAAGCCTCACAGAAGTAGATGAAGAACGAAATATCAAAAATCTCATTGGGATTAAGATGAGAGAGCTTCAGACCATAGTAATGCAGCAGCCCGCGGAAGAAATCATAGTAAGGACTCGGCATCAGCACCCCTGAGCCCAGGCTCAGGTCGCGCTCGCTCGTCCTTGATGGGCCCGCAAAATCAGCCATCAGTTCGGCTTCATTCGCTGGTCTCCCGACGAAGAGAAGACTTACCGTAGCCTCCTCATCCGGTCCCACCAAGAAATAGGCACCTCTCCTGCCTATCAGAAGCGCGATGTCCGGCTCCTTTCCCGTAGCATTTGCACCACTCTTCGACGATTTTCTTCTGGCATCAATGGCGAACCGCTCAGCAGCGTCGTCGGCCATGGCTATGCTTGGTGGAAGAAGGAAGGGAACGGATGAAGTGGGAGCGAAAATGCTTGACGGCCTCGAAAAACGTGCTTGGCAAGCGGCGGGCTGAGAGAGAGCAGGGCGAGGAAGACGAAGGGTGCGGCGCAACGGGGGATGACGACGATGGCGTCCTTGGTCATGTATTTATAGCAAGGCATCGCCTTAACCTAACGGCTCCGAAACTAACGGACGGAATCCGCGGGATTGGCGATACGGTATCCGCCGGATCCGAAATTGACGGAGTGGATATGCTTCCATTTCAAACGACACGGCGCGTTCCAAGAGGACCAAGCCAAGTCCCTCGCAAGATCGGGGGCTGGGCGCCGGACTACGACTCGGCGTGTTCCAAGAGGACCAAGCCAAGTCCCTCGCAAGCTCGGGGGCTCGGCGCCGGACTACGACTTGGCGCGTCCCAAGAGGACCAAGCCAAGTCCCTCGCATGCTCGGGGGCTGGGCGCCGGACTATGACTCGGCGCGTTCCAAGAGGACCAAGCCAAGTCCCTTGCATGCTCGGGGGCTGGGCGCCGGACCACGACTCTGCGCGTTCCAAGAGGACCAAGCCAAGTCTCTAATATATCTACACGGCAGATGATGATCCACCTAGGTGGTCGGACACAGTTCACCACCACCAAAAGAACATGTTCATATTAACATTTTGCGACTCACAAAGTTTACAAAGACGAAGTACATTTGGCCAAAGGCCATTTCAAGCTAAAAAGATATGAGCCCCCTACTATTAAGCTCTTGAGCCCCTTCAGTTAGGTGGTCAGCACACAATCACTGGAAGCAGTGTCCACACCGTTCTCGACGATTTTCTTGTGGCATCACACCAACTGAAGGACCTCGTGGCTGCATTGCTGGAGAGGAGTGAGGACTCGGCATCAGCACCCCTGAGCCCAGGCTCAGGTCGCGCTCGCTCGTCCTTGATGGGCCCGCAAAATCAGCCATCAGTTCGGCGTCATTCGCTGGTCGCCCGACGAAGAGAAGACTTACCATAGCCTTCTCATCCGGTCCCACCAAGAAATAGGCACCTCTCCTGCCGGCTCCTTTCCCGTAGCATTTGCACCACTCTTCGACGATTTTCTTCTGGCATCAATGGCGAACGCCAAGGCATGTACCCTGGCCTGCTACACCCTCGCTCACACTTCTCTCAGGAAGGAAGATTCTCACTCTCTCAGGAAGAAGGACTTTCAAGATCTGCATGGTGGCTAACATCTACAAGGCACCCTGGTAGTGAACTACGCCGAAGTATCTATTTATAGATGCCCTGGGGTCGTGGATCCGGTGGCCCGTGAGTCATCAAAGTGCCTGGGAAAGGATGCGCATGCGTTTTGCCTTTTCCTTGGGCTGGCTGTCATCACTGCCCTTGACTGAGCATGCTCATCAGTGGGATTCCCGCATAGCCAGTAACGACAGCTTTTGACTGGGCCGGCTCGGTCCATCCTTATCAACATACTGTTGAGTCACGGGCGCTAGTAAAATTTTGGCCCCTTCCTCGGTGGCAGCATGCTCTCACCCACGTACAACTCAGCCAATTTGGCTGAGCAAGCCCCTGAACCCGGAACAATATTCTTTGTGGTAGCAAGCTTTCACCAATCCTTGGGCACATATGTTGATTAGCAATTTTTTGAGCCTTGGCTCGCTTATACTAACCAACCCAACGCTCGGGGGCTACTGTACGTACAGTGCTCCTAGTCATCGCCCTGTACTCGGCCCTCATGAGGACCGACCGACTACCTCGAAGAGCTCGGTGTCGATGTTGGGTGTTCTCTCTTTTTTGAGCACCGCCCACCCTTGTGCCGACTACATGAAGAAGCATCTTCGGCCGACCTCATTGGCCTCGGCACTTCGTCAAGCAGTCTAGCACGCGCCTGCACGTGGCTCGGGGGCTTGTGGGATATGGGTATCCCTGGGCCCATTGTCAGACCAGACCACCGCGGCCAAGGCCCACCTCTGACAGGCCCATGAGCCGACCCCTACGCGGCCCATACGGGCTTCCTGACTTGATGGACAAGATAATGAAGACCCGGCGGGCGGCTCGGCCGGATATCCAGGGATATTCCAGTTGTAACCGACCTGGATTAGAGTCCTGGTCGGAGTCAAGTAGGTTTAGATGGAAACCAACTTGTAAACCCTAGCCCGCTACCCTATACAAAGCGGCCTAGGGTACCCTCAAAAGGGACAAGGCAAGATCACGCATCTCATCCTGTAAACCATACGCTCGCCCAAGCTCGCTGAAGCTCGGTCGAGTAGCCAGCAATACAAACGACGCCACCGACACAGGACGTAGGGTATTATACCTCCGGGTAGCCCGAACCTGTCTAAATCAGTGCCTCCTATGTACCATCAAGTCACTAGTTCATCAATTGCCCCGCCTACAAATCAACCACTCGGGTACCCCCAGGTGGATTGCCGGTCCTAAGGTCCGACACCGGCCGTTAGCAACCGTTAGCAGCTAGGTTTTTTTTATCCTTTTTGCCGTGCGCCTCCACTAGACGCACGGCAAAGATGTGTCTTTGCCGTGCATTTTATTTTTGCGCACGGCAAAGAGCTTGTTTGCCGTGTGCTTTTTTTGACACACGGCAAAGAGGTGTTTCAAAACATATTTTGAAGCCCTAAACGATTTCAAATGAAAATGTTTTGAACTACAAAGTTGTATGACTCATCAAGATGAACAATTTTTGTTGTGGACAGTTTTTATTTGGCAATGTTAAAGTAAATTTGTTCATAAATCTTACATGTCTAATTACCTCCGATGGGAAACACTCTAAATGAAACTTGTTGATCTCGAAACGTTATAAAATATAGTAGTCGAAATGGTGGTACGTGTATTTACAAAAGTTGGTGTTTGCATTTTCCAAATCATGGTCCCGTTTATATTTCCAATTCACGGTGTCCCTCCCTAATCATACTTATAGTTGAAATGATGGTACGTGGTATGTTAATAGTATAAATTTTTTGTAGTTTTCAGTTGTGATCTTCCATTTTCAGTTTTCTTCTCTAGCTAACACCTTTTTTAAAAAAAATACGGGACATTTTAGTTTAGTTTGCCGTGCGTCATGTTGGAACATACGGCAAAGAAAACTATTTGCCGTGTGCCATCAGAGAACGCACGGCAAAGCATATGGGCCCACCCTGAACCCTACCGCACCCACTCCCTCCACCCACGCGTCGCGCGGGCCCCATCCCAGCCCCCCTCCAGCGCAGGCCCCGCGTGCCGCGGCCTTATCTCTTCTTCCCTATCTCTTCTCCTCGCTTCTCCCCTCTCTCCTCTCCCTCTCATGCGCCATCGCGGCCTTCCTCCGATCCTGGCCTCCCGGTCCGGTCGCCGCCTCCATGGAATCCTTCCCTCCCGGTCCCGGCCGCCGCCTCCGTCGACTTCTTCCCCCTCCCGGCAGCCACCTCCCTCCCCTCCCTCTCTCTCTCCCTGGCGGCCGACGGATGGTGGACCCGTGAGGGCTCGTCTGTGCCGACGAGCGGCAGCGGGGGCGGGAGGCCATGGATCCGGCGCTGCCTCGGCCGGATCTGGTGGTGAGGGAGGTGCACTGCGGCGGGCCATGGCGGTGCTTTGTGCGGGTGGCGCACCTCTTCCTCCGTCGGCCGGCACCACTCGCCCTCCTCTTCCTTCCTCGGCCAGCGCCGTCCGCCCTCCAATCGCGCCGCCCGCCCTCTTCTCTCTCCCTCGGCCGGCACACCTCCATCCTCCGGCGGTGAGTTCCTCTCTGTCTCTCTCAGATCCAGGCATCTCCCTCCCTCTCTCACTATTTTCTCCACAGGTGGCGGCGGCGTGGTGGTGGCGGGTGGCGTGGTGCGGGCTCTCTCCCGGAGCTCGACACCAAGGCCGGCGACACAGTCAAGGTGGCGGGTGTCGTGGTGCGGGCTCTCTCCCGGAGCTAGCCGGCCTCGTCACCCCAAGGCCGGGGCGAGCGGCCGGGCGGCGCGGCCAGGACGAGCCGCGGCCGG
>OAMR01000680.1:88470-98836 GCA_900205405.1 Echinochloa crus-galli | reverse complement strand
GAGCTAGAAAGAATTGATGCAATTGCAGAACAGCTCGTCGGATGGAGGTCGCATACGGTATGACCAAACGTGTGGAAGAAGGGCAAAAATGGCACTGCAATGACATTCCACATGGTTACGTACCTGTTGAGGTGGAGCAAGTCGTCGCCAACTGGGAAGACTTGGAACTTGACATCCCCGGAGGTGATGGAGAAACAAAACTCTGTCAGTGTTCTCACTGCATCATTCTATGAAGCAAGGCAGACGTCGTCATACCCGGTACACCTGCGGCAACCAACAAGCCTCCGTCACCTCCCCCGTCTCCAAGAGATCCACCGGATCATGACGATTCTCCGGGAGCTAGAGAACAACTCCTGGGGGAAGCAGACGTGCCTGTAAGCACAACGTTGAAGTGGCCGTTTAAGCTTGGCGAGCCTATGGTCCCTCCTGAAATGGAGAGCAAGCTACAGACGAAGATGCGCCGATTCCATGAGTGGTACTTGGAAGAATCAAGAAGGAATAAAGCGCGCATGATCAAAGTAGGCGTGAAGGACCAGGATTTCTACAATGGCGACGTGGATTCGGTCTGGCTGAGGTTTAAGGATATATATGAGCTGTACCACCACGACGCCATGGACGTGGATTTGATCACCTGTTGGACACTGTAAGTACTTTGTTGTTGTTTACAATTCACAGTTTGAAAACAATAATTTCAATCTATGCTGACGCGGGCTTTATTTATTGCTTAACATATGCAGAATGGAGATTCAAAAATGTCGGAGAGATAATATATATGACGTTGGATTCGTGGATCCTCGAAGGATAAGTGAAGCAATGATACTGCACAATCCTGAGGAAACATATCAGAACCTATACAAGTATATTCACAAACAACATTATTGCGAGTCCATACTAATACCGTACAACATCGAGTGAGTACATACACACGCTTCTTCTTATACTGTCTGTGTATTATTTCATTTCTGATTATAATGTATACATGTACACAGATTCCACTGGCTCCTACTCATATTGTGCCCTGACCGGGGTGTCGTCAACGTCTTTGATTCGCTGCACACTCTAAAATGGAAACTACAGAACATCATTGACATGATGACAAGGTGACTGTACCGCTGTTTAATGTTTATTGTAAATTTAATTTCTTTGCACTATATATGTTTCTGAATGCATCTACTATTAAGTGCACAATTATTGTCTCCAATTCGGCGGTGCCAATATCTTTCAGTTATTTGTAAATTATAGATGGTGAAGCTGAAGGAAGAGTGTCTAGAGAAAGAAAGAATCGACGCAATTTTAGAACAGCTCGTCGGATGGCTCTGGGACGAGGTCGTCAATCCCCGAGGAGAATACCACGTCGCAAGATTGGAGGACGTGCCGGACAGCTCAAAAAGTCATGCAACATCCTAAGTTGTAAATACAGTTTAAACAATAACTCGAGTGCGATATAAATTTTGTAATATATATGTCTTATATTTGTAAATATATGTCTTCTATTTGATATACAGCTAATATAAATATAGAGTCGGCCGAATACGCATTAGAATACACGTATTAGAATATATACGTATATATAAACATGCATGTATGGCTACTGAAAAAAGCAAAAAAAAAAGAAATCCGGGTTAGCGCCGGGCGTAGACAACAACCGGTGCTAAAGGCCCTGCTAAAGACGCTGCGGGGGCAGGCCCTTTAGCACCGGTTGCTGGCTGCAACCGGTGCTAAAGGGACCCTTTAGCACCGGTTATTGAACCCGGTGCTAAAGGGCTACCCCTTTAGCCTCGGATTAGTGGCACCGGGTGGGAAACCCGGTGCTAAAGTCCTTTCCCACCGGTGCAGATGTCATCGATTCTGGTAGTGCGGGCGCGGCTGCTGGCGGCGTTCAACTTCATGCGGTGCAAGGCCAGGGCGCGCTGCGGCGTCGCCGCCGAAGATGAGTCACGCCGTCACCTCGCGCCGCCGCCTCGCTGCCTCCCGCGCCGCCAGCTCGTCGTCGCCTCGTGTGTGCGTCGTCGCCCGGCTCCGAGCCGGAGGGGGTAGTGGTTGCGTGCGTTCCGGGCCGTGGAGAGGGTGCAAAATTGATTCCGGGGGATGATCTCAAGCTCTCGACTCCTACTCATCTCCCTGCGTTTCTGCGTGCCACATGTGCTCAACATCCAGGGGAAGAAGAAGAAGATGGGATGCCAGCCTGATCCACTGCGACTGCAGGAAATCTTCCATGGCGGGCTCCGTTCAGGGTAGTGACTACAGCGGCGGCGACGGTCACAGAGGTTGCAGCCACGCCGGAGGTCTTGAGAACGGCGGCTGCATCCTTTCCATGGCGACTGAACTGCTTCACGGCAGGAAGGAGAAAGTCCTATGCTGATGCACGAGGCCCACAGTTCATTCACACAGGATGGATAAGATTTAATTAAAGCATAGATCAAAGTAGACCCGGTAATCAGAGCAGGGTTGACCAACACAGTCTTTGCAATTTTGGGCTTACATCAAAACCAATGGTTAGTTGACCCACTGCCAAGTTTTAAAAAGTCCGTACATACTCATGTCAAGCTGAAAAGGCAAAAAAGAAAAGCTAGGCATCTTCATGCATGCATGGACGTCTTTCTAATAATTAACTACCTCACCTTTTCCAGACATCCAGTAACCCTAAATATATACGTAATTTGCAGCCTTTTTTCACTTTTCCAAACCTATTGGAAAGCAGGGTAGTATCACTGAGCTAAAGCAAAATTAATGTATTTTCCACATATAAGAGCATGGCTAGCTAGAAAGGTTTTGTTCATTCTACTGTTTTTCTTTTTTTATCTCTTCATGGGATCTTTTGTAATGGGTTTATCTTATTTTATTATTTCAAAGAAATACTGTAAATAGTGGGGCCCTTCCTTTCCAGCTTAAAAAACAAAATAAAATGCTGTAGGGCCCTTTTATATAGAACGACATGGTTTATGTGGACGCCAAATTATTAATTTTGTGTAATATGATATCTCAAGCAAGGAAGGTTTAGAAAAAAAACATTAATTCATAAATATCCTGCAACCCTTTAATAGTTTTAATTATGTAATATGCTTATGTGTGGCCAAAAGTATTTAATTAGTATAACCATTTAAGCAAATTGAGTGGTAATTTGCAAGTGCATACGCGTTGCTGAAAACAACGCCTGTGTCACGGTGGGCAAGACACCCGGCTGGAAATTTCAGAGACAACACGAGGTATCAGTCTAGTAATCTGAAGTAGTACGGTATTCCTCCCTTGGGACTTGGGGTCGTCAATACACCATTGCCTAATGTGACAAAAAATCAAAGGGAATTAAGGGTCGACACCGTCTGACAGTTCGATTGGCTTCTGTTTAGAAAATGAATATCAAACTGAGGTTGTTCTCTCCCTGCTGATTAATTTGTTTATTGGTACTGAATTTTAGTGGATCTAGATGATGGTTCTGACGAAGTTCATCCCAAGACGGAGTTTGGCAAGCAATTCATGTCAGATAGTTGAATGCAAAGATTGGATTCTACGTACGCTAGCTCTTCATAATCTGTCTACAATTTACAAAATTATTAAAAAATAATTGCTTATGACTAGTCTTGCTGTTAGTTTCTATTATATTGGTGGTAGAACATTGCGGCTTGCACAAGAATAACATCGAGTACAATTGTGCAAATGAAAATAGAAGGATATTTCCTGGATTTCAAAGCTAGGATTCTAGGAACCATGAAGGAAAATGCATGCCGTTACAAATGTTAATCTTCAGTTTCATACATGTTCAGACATCACAAAATGCACCTCTGTGTGCCATGTTGTTTTTAGGAGAAAATCTGTAAGAATTAGATTTAAGAGAACAAGATGGAACTTCGGTCAATACGGATGAGACCAACTAGTTGAAATTTTCGGTTCACATTTCACGCAAGGCCGGGGTGTAGAAAACACAAGGTAAAGATCTCTACATCAATTGGCTGTAAAGGTCCCGAGAACCTGCCGGTAACTTCAAGGTTATTTGAATCTAAATTCGACATATTTCTTTATTGGTCAATGACGGAGAATACATGGAGTATACATATTACTCAGGAACAAAATATTCCACACAGAGCACAGGGTTAGTAACACTCTTTTAGTTGACAAACTCCTATATGGTGCCTGAACCCCTTCCGCGGTAATTGACGTAGCTGTATGTGTGATCGTAGAGAATACATGCATAAAGAATACACGTACAGCTAGGATATGTATGCGCTCATCGACAGCATACATGCATATGTAAGAGAAGGATCAGTGAAAATTGCATGGTAATGTCAGGAAGATTGAAGACAACTGAGTTATTACACCGAGTATAGGTAGCTTATCGGAGAAGAAATGATCGAAGAATGAATGTCGATACGCAAGCCTTCCTAATGACGTGATGATTATCCTAAGCTACTACTAGAACACACGGAATAGTAGTAGCAAGAACTATTACATTAGGTATATGGAACTTCCACGATTATAGCATGCCTGACTGTTATATAAGGCACGGCGCACAGAATTAGCCTTCAGCACTCGCCTCAAACCAAACACGGTCGACCGGATTAAAGACCACACAAAATTCAGCATAGGAAGATATGTCGGGAGCCTCACGGAACACCGGAAGTAATGGTGAGCCTCTCTATCTAAGGTAGTGTTTGGTTCCGTCGCTGCAAACGCAAACGATAACGGTATCACATCACAGCGAAAATGGTAAGGGAATGAGTCAAAACGAGATTTGTTTGGTTTGAGTATGTAACGGTATCAATTATCTGCAGGAGTCGGAGCAGCGCTGCTGCGCGCCTGGCAGCACTGCAGTCGAGAGAAGACAGGAAAGTAGCTTGCCATTTGATCGATTACGCCATGGTAGGAGCGGTAACAAAATTTCATACGGCGGTATCCGATTGCGAGGGAAGCGATTACGGTCAGCAGTGAAGCAAACGGGATCTAACGTAATCTTTTTACCGGCGTTATCGGGTTGCGTTACAAATACCTCAACCAAACACTATCTAAATGTTATGCTGATTGCAAATACATTATGTACTCCGTATTGTCATATGCATGCCTAACACGTTGGAGCGACATGTGTGCACAGGGTTATATTACTCCAAGCCTCCCCAGGGAGGACCCCAAAACCGTCCAGTGTTTGATCATCAACCTCATGGTGGACAACAGGGATCCTCAGCTGGTTAGTACCTTATTAATTAAGCATGACTTTGATTTACTATATACGACCATAGTTCAAGAGTAGAAGTGTGAAAGCAAAGCTTCGAGTGGTTCGAGCTAGCTTAGTCTCAACTCTGCATGTGTGATACGCTCTGACATGACTAATAGCCCTAAACTTTGTGTTGAGTTTCTTATGCGTCCATGCAGCTTATGGATATACTGGTGTGGTCAATAAGGTGCCACCCGTTGATAATCCAGGGCAGCACAAACCGACTTACGATGTTCAAGCAGGCCAGAATGGTGACAGAAACAAAAGCACAAAAGGTTATTTGGTTCATATCTAGTACCTGCATGCTGCCACTTTTTATTTAAGACATGAAGCGCTCATTTAATTTGCATTCTGTGTTGGATTTAGAATCACTGATGATTCAGTTTTTCTTTTTCTCAGGAGCTAGCAGCGGTACATCTATTATCATGCCTAGGATGGGTGGAACTTAAACTATATGAACAAGGAGAAGATCCATGTGCCTGTTGCTACTACTTGTGTAATCGTAACTAGCAAGGTGGCCCGCGTAAACAACGCGGGTAGCTAGCTTTTTTATACTAACAACTTGGTGGGATTTTACATGATAATATATTTATTTAAATGTATTGACATTATTTTTCTATGTGGTCTGAATTTTCTTTTATCATCACGCTATATGGCACGGAACATGAATCCATGATAAAAAAAAGCACCTTACATACAATATAGTTTTTAGTTTATTCAAGTACTATAATTTTGTATTGTCTTATAATATAAATTTACGTCACGGAGTTTCACATATGGTGATAAATTATTTTTTATGTTTTCTCAAAATTGTAGAATTAAAGGTTGGGCAAATATCCGTAAGATGTAAAATTTTACCTTTTGATATATTAGTTAATTGGACAATTAGAGACCACGAACACGTAGAGCTTCTTGAATACATTCCGTTTCACTATTCACGTGAGTTGTTTGAAGTTTAAATGATAGAATTACATTTATCCCAAGTAAAAAATTATCTACACAATAATCGAGTCCAATTTAGACAATGAGTTCTCGTGTTTTTTTGTCTATTTATTAAGGGTTAATTGGATAAATGCAATTGCAACTTGATGCTTGAAAGATATCCCATTACAATTCACCAAAAGTTCAAACCATGATATATTCTGCGTCTTTGATTCCTTTGGACCCACCAGCAAACCATAATATTTCTGTATAGCCCAAAATGCTTCTGCTACACCATCTCTTTCTCTCCCTCTCCTAGACCCTTGGACCCCATATGTCATCTTCTTCATCTAGCCTTTATGTTCCTCCCAGTAGCACTACATCTTCACAGCTCAGGGAAGATGAGATGAGGGTGGAGCTTGATCACCCGGGCTCTCAGGAGTAGGTGGAGGGGTAGAGCTCGGTGGCACCAGATGCGCGGCACCGACGCAGAGGTCGGCACGGGGTAGGGCAGGAGTTTCCGGTCGTGCGAGCATCAAGGTCATCTCCCGGTAAATACATCATGCCGTCGTCATCGTCTCTTCCCGTCCACCGCTTCTATAACCGTCTATAGGGTTAATTTACAGCTTTCGGTGGCTGACGGGTTCTCTAGCAAGAGCGAGCTCCACTTGCGGGGAACAGACTATTTATTTATCAAGGGAATTTTTCTCTCTCGTTGTGCTCACAATCTTGGTGAATGCCCTAAATCTAAGCACCTTTCATCAGTTATATGCACAAATCAACGTGATGTCCTCTACTCATTGTTGAACACTATATCACTGCAGTTTCTCCGCTTTGTTTTTCCTCTCTCTGCTTCTTCTTGCATCAACTCGTTAACATAGACCATTAAACGGGTTTGAGTGTGGGTAACTCGTTTGATGATATTCCACTTGTGTTGAAAAAGACATTAAGTGCTGAACGCGACCATAGTGATCAATCCCGGCAGCGATTCGCCCCCTTTGGATAGGGAGAATTGTTCTCTCCCACTGTGCTCACAACCTCGTTGAACGCCCTAAATCCGAACACCTCTCATCAGGTACACGTGCAGATCGACGTGTTGTCCTCCGCTTATTGTTGAATGTTGAATCCTATATAGAAGAACGTGGTTGGGCACGTGGGGCTTCGGGCTGTCCGCAGTCGTCGTACTCTATTCTCATCCTCTGAAAGTAATATGCCTGCCTAGTCATTGAGATTCTCTCCTCTATATCAATTTTTCATGCACCCGTAATCCTCTATATCTTATATTCTATACCAACTAGGGTTAGCCCTTCCCCTCGCCAACGAATGGTCGCACGACAACGGCAAAGGACTCCTGCGGTGGCCACAGACGACCACACGACAACGGTTGAAGCTTCCTGTGGATGGCCACGCGGCAATGGTAGAGGGCTCCACGGATGGCCACACGGCGACAGTGGAGGCCTCCTACGACAGCCATGGACGGCTACGTGGCGGCAGTGGCGGACCACGAACTCTGAAGACATGCAGGCGGCTGCCGCGGTGGCCGCAGATAGCTCCCACGACGACGATAGCGGCGGACGGTCGCACAACGATGGTGAAGGACTCTCGCGGCGGCTACGGACGGCCATGCGCCGGCGGTGGAGGGCTCCCGTGGATGGCCACGCGACAACAGTGGAGACCTCTTATGGCGGCCATGAATGGCTGCGCGACGACGGCGGCGGCGGACCCTGAACTCCGAAGACGCGCAAGCGGCTGCCGCGGTGGCGACGACGGTGGACGGTCGCACGACGACGGTGAAAGACTCCTGCATCAACCACGGACGGCCACACCGCGGCGGTGGAGGGCTCCCGCGGACGGCTACGCGACGACGGTGGAGGCCTCCTATGTCGGCCATGGACGGTTGTGCGGTGGTGGCAGCGAACGGTCGCATGGATGGCTCCCACGGCGGCGGACGGCCTCCCGGAAGCGGACGGTCGCACCGCGACGGCGAAGGACTCCCGCGGCGGCCACGGACGGTCACGCGACGGCAATTGAGGGCTCCCACGGATGACCACGCGGCGATGGTGGAGGCCTTCTACAGCGGCCATGGACGGTTGTACGCTGGCGGCGGCGGACGTCTCGCGCGGCGGCCGCAAATGGCTGTGCGGCGACCGCGGAGGGGTGGCGGCGGACGAAATAATATTGACAGTTAGATCTTCATTAAATCCAATGATATATATTTTTATTTTTTTTATTAACAGAATATTATAGACCGTTCGATCTTCATAAAATCCAACGGCATATATTCTTTTCTTTTTTTTTATTAACGAAATATTATAGACCGTTAGATCTTCATAAAATCCGACGGCATATATTCTTCTCTTTTTTGGATTAACGTGGGATTTTCTAGACCCTCTCGACGAACGTGGTGGCTTCTTTTGCTTCTATTATAATAAAATAATAATAATAGATAGATTATATCATAGTCTAGTCATATGTCAGAAAGAAAACATATGAAATATGTGTTTCATTTGTTTAAATTGGGCTGAGCACTAGGTTAGGAAAATGACACAAAGTTAGTTTGTGTTGAGCTGAGCAACTTAAGGACCTTTCTCAAAGTACGGTTCCCGGGGTGACCTTTACTATTATTTAAAATAGCCCCCAACAGCGCTGCTCTCCCGACGCCGCGCGCCGCGTTCTACACCTGGGTGGCCGCGACGTGGCAGTTCACCACCAGCGCGGTCGTCGTCGCGATCGTCAGACCCGCGGCCGGGACCTCCGCGTGGAGTGGAGAACGTCATGACCAGTAGTAGGTTCCCCTGGTGGTACGGACGTACGGTGCTCTCGTCGCCGCGCGCGCTGCTCTGCCAGTCCCAAGTCTCCGTCTGGCTGTAAACTGTCCGTGTGAGTAGCATCGCCATACCCGAGGTACCGGCGTGCGGGCTTCTGCTTGCTTCCCCTCTACTATGTCAAAACTCGACAAAGGAGACATACTAATAGGCGACGCGGAATTGAGACGCGTCACCAATGAGTCATTGGCGACGCGGGTTAACTAGACGCGTCACCAATAAGTCTGCAGAGTCTCCTATGTACCCCTAATAGGCGACACTTCTTAACGAGCCGCGTCGCCTATAACTGCCTCAGATATAGAAGACGCGTCCAGACGAATACGCGTCTCCTATAACTAAGTATATTGGTGACGCGGGTTCCTAACACGCGTCTCCTATTAGCAAGTCTCATATAACCGAGTCTTAGATAAAAACAACAGGAAGACGCGCGCCACAACCTGGGCCTCTATACCTACTATGGGACTCTCTATAGGCTGCTCAGAAAGACCATCACTCCTAGAGCTGTCTCTTATACACATCTGACCATCTTAGGTGACGCGGGTAGGTAGACACGCGTCGCCAATGTATCAGTTATTAGTGACGCGTAAAAACCGCGTCACCTATGACTTTACATTAGAGACGCATTTTTAGTGACGCGTAAAAAATGCGTCGCCTTTGACTCTTAATACGCGTCGCCAATAACGTTTCCTGGCATAGTGCGCATTGCCCCCCAAGTGTGCATATATATCCATGTCGCAAAAAAAGAACAAAAAGTGTGCATACGCCATGTGCAGGACGGCAGCGGCTCCAAACAGTGGTACTGCATCGACCTCTCTGGCGGCGTGCACTGGCAGAGCGGCGCACTCGCTGCCTCCCTGAACCAGGGACGAGGGCCCTTCAATGGGGCTCCATGATCCGTGTCCTCCACTTCGTCTGCGACTCCATCCACGACCGCCACAGGTGATAAATCGATTCCCCCTCCTCCCTTGCCCCCGGCAAGTACTGTTATTTCTGAACAGAAAATGATGGATGCGCTTCTTCTTTCCCCTGGCCGGGTTTGAGATGGATGCGTCCATGGCTAGGGTTAATTTGCTGCAGCGCGAATCTGCAGCTTTGAAGCTTGAAGAAACTACTAGCTAGTAGCTCGATGTGAATACATTAGTACAGAACTCTAGGTTTGCCTAGTGCTAGCAGCGGTACATCTATTATCATGCCTAGGATGGGTGGAACTTAAACTATATGAACAAGGAGAAGATCCATGTGCCTGTTGCTACTACTTGTGTAATCGTAACTAGCAAGGTGGCCCGCGTAAACAACGCGGGTAGCTAGCTTTTTTATACTAACAACTTGGTGGGATTTTACATGATAATATATTTATTTAAATGTATTGACATTATTTTTCTATGTGGTCTGAATTTTCTTTTATCATCACGCTATA
>OAMR01000680.1:63053-87831 GCA_900205405.1 Echinochloa crus-galli | reverse complement strand
ATATATTATATAAAAAAGATCCTACAATGTAAGAAAGATCAACAAACTGATTGGTAAATGCATCCACAGTACATAAAGTTGCATCATTGTTTCATTTTAGTCCAACAAATTGTAAACGTTGCAATACCATACACCAAGTTGTTGAATACAGTGACATACACGGTCCAAGATGGGGTAACAAAATTTTTAGCCATACCGTGTGTGACGTGGAGGCCTGACATTTGGATGGGACATATATTTAGGACAGTAGGGGTAGGTTTGGAAAGTGGATTCCTTTTCATGTACCATGTACACTTGGATTAGGATTGGGAAATTAAGAAACGAGAAAAGAAAAGATACAGGTGCACAGAGAGCAACGGGACTGGAGCTCACCGCCGGAAGCCTGTGTGGCAGCTAGGATGGCGGTAGCCAGGCCATTTGACCCGATTTTGGCAGATCGCGAGCGGATCTGAGGCGGCAGCAGCCGAGGCAAGCGGGGCCGGCGGCAAAAGATTTCTAAGGTTATAAATTTGTTTGTAAGGGAGCTGTCATTTTGTTCTAGAATTATGCTTGTAGTGACCTAAATTATATGATATTATTGCCTATTTCTTTAAGCTTAGATGATGCCACTTTCTTTCATATGGGATGATGTATGTTTCGGTCCAGTCAAAAAGCCATGGCATTCTACCTAGCATATGTTCACACAATAATTTTAGCATTACGATTAATTGAGCTTATGTATAGGTGTTCCACGATGCAAGCATGTTCTACTCTCCAATTTTTTGTTCTGGCTTCTGCTGCCAATACCAAGAGCTGAGAATTCAAGAGCTGACAATGTGTTTTGAGGCATGTGGTGTAATTTCCAATTTTATAGGGAGCTGTTTGTAATTTTTGATGTGTAATAGTCTGTTTGAGGTGTGTTGTAATTTCTTCTTTCTCTAGGGAGTTATTTGTAAAAAGACATGTGATAATCAGTGATTAGTGAGCTTTTTGTAATTTTTGTAATTTTATTTTTTTTGTTTTTTAATTCATCAAAGGAGACGCGGGTTGCCAACCCGCGTCACCAATGACCCTCTCAAAAGAGACGCGGGTTGCCAATCCTCTCAAGCAGCGTCTCCAATGACCATCTTAGGTGACGCGGGTAGGTAGACACGCGTCGCCAATGTATCAGTTATTAGTGACGCGTAAAACCCGCGTCACCTATGACTTTACATTAGAGACGCATCTTTAGTGACGCGTAAAAAACGCGTCGCCTTTGACTCTTAATACGCGTCGTCAATAACGTTTCCTGGCATAGTGCTCCCTGGCTTGCTCGCCGTTTCGCCTAGCGCCCGTGGCCAAGAGTCCAGGACCCAGCCCGTATTGCTCGCCTGACCAGCGCACAGGCGCACAGCACACTAGGATGCGCGCCAACACGTCCGGCGAGTTGCCAAACGCCAGCAAGAAAGAACTCGCGGCGGTCCGGTCGGCCGCGCCGGCGCCATCGCTCAGCACCGAATTGTGGTCTTGAGAGGGTTAGGTGCGCGAGGGAGCTAGCGAGACGGCGGGGGACGAGCCGGTCGGCCGTTCGGTCTGTTCGCAAGACGACCACGCCTGGTAGATGTCGATTCGAAGAGCGTAGCGTCGAGTCGGCCGGGCACCCAGATGCTGAGCGCGTTCATGGAGTGCACGATGCCCAGCACGCCGTCGGCGAAGGGGATCGAAGCCGCTGCTGCATGCCTGCATGAGCGTGATCTGCAGCGGCACCAGCCCGCACGACGCCACGATGGAACCGGTTGAAGGGCGCGGCCAGGTTCCAGCGGCGTGGTCACTGGCCATGTAAGAACCGCCCAATTTGCACTCGATTTAAATGAATCGCCGAACGTTCCAGAAAGATGAGAGCTAACACGTGCTCGTCTTTCAACGTGCCAAGTGTTAACCCACATCTAGAGGACACGTAGTCAAGCCCAATTCATTTAAAGCGAGAGCAAACCCGGTAGTCCCGGTATGTGTTCACAACATGCCCAAGATCAAACACACATACCGTTTACAAATTTCTCATCACCACATGAACCATAGAGGGCAAATTTTAGATATTATAAAAGTTTAACACTTAAGTTTACAAGTTCAACATAAGATAGTTCAAATCTGAAATTAAGCTAAAGGACTTCAAAATACAAGTTTTGAGCCTTCTAATATAAACAAGAGTATCATGAGATTAGGTGAAAGATTCCTAACAACAACCTCTTAACAAAGACATTGAATCGCAGCGGAAGGAAGGGATAAACAATGGTGTTGTTGCCCAAGAACACCATTGATGCAAGCATTGGCCGAACGGACTATTCATCACCGACATTGGGGTAACACCACTTCCGGATCTCCTGCAACTTTGGTAACCGTAGCACCATGAGTACAAAAAGGTACTCGCAAGACTTACGCAAATAATAATCAAGGAGTATGCATATGGTTGTAGGAAGGAATGAGGCTTTAAGGTTAAGTAAAGTTTGCAAAAGCATATCTCATCCTAACCTTAGTTTTTGACCATTAGCAAGTGAAATAACATCCTATGGACAGCTAGCAAGCTTTATTAATCTTGCCCAACCCACCACAAGTTTTAGTGATTTAACATGAGCAACATCATATAAACATAGAGCATGAACATTGGAACATATAACATAACCAAACGATAACTTAGCGAAGAATCCGATGTTTTTGAGCTTGCTCATAACCGAGAGCGCGGCAATTTGAATTGATTTAAACCTTGCAAGGGTGTACTTACTTTACCCACACGACACGAGGACCATGCGGCTTGCCCACCCGGCCAAAGGCGGACAAGGGGGTACTCATGACAACCCTTCCCAAAGAGCCTTGAACTTTTGAGACACGCCTAGCTTGTGCGGAGGCAACACTAGGTCCACCGGGGACACCCCTAGGCCCCTCTACATAGCACACGGCCACACATCTCGGACCGTGCCCCAAACGAACAAGACAACTAAGTTAATGGGCTCATCCTTACCATTATGTTGGATATGTGGTAGCACGGAAAAGTGCTAAAAAACAATGTCATCCACGGACGGGCCTTAATCGACTCAAGCAGCCTATGTCACCGAGACTCCTTTCTCGTGACCCTACAATCCGCCCAAGTCTCGCAACAACTTTTACAACATGTTCCATTTCTCCAACATTAACAAAGGATCCAACATAGTAATGATGTCAAACCTATAACTCCCTTCCCTTGACCCAAGTGACATATATTTAACTCTAAGCATAGCTAAGCCATTAATAAATTAAATTAATGTTACCCCAACTATACAAGCGACAAGGTATTGATAGGAAATTCAAGGAAGGTAAGTGCATCAAAGACATAGGTGCTACCCAATAGTACATAATTAGATCGATACCCAATGCAACCCATAGTATAGCATAATAATCAAATTATTGTAAAAGAGGGTCAAGAAATATGCTTAGCGGCTTGCCTTGGTTATCCTCAGGTTCAACGAACATTTCAACTTCGGGCTCAAACACGGGCTCAACGGCTTCGCTCTCCGGCGTTTCGCTCTCTAAAATGTATGAATGTATGCATGCATTAGAATGATGCAAATGAGAATTCTTATGAAATGCATCAAGTAAATAAACACAACCATGACAATGCAAGGAAATACATTTAACAAGCAAGCACTAGGAAAATCAATTAATTAGGCATACAAGACTAGCTATCAAGATATTGCTCAATTAAAATTAAACTTAACACAAATATTATGAGGACAATTTATTCCAATAGAATATACTCAAAATAATTGATGGATCTATATTTAACTTAATATCTAATTCCATTTAATAGCATCAATTAAATTACAAGAACCAATCCTAAAGCATAAAAATCAAGAAACGCGTCTAGACAGAGCACAAAAATGCCAAAACCATTTTTCTCATAAACTAGACAGTCAGGGCAGATTAATAGAGTTGGATTCATCATTTTATCATATTTCTACAATATATGAAAAATGCGACAAGTTTCAATCCTAGAAATATAGATTAAACCAAAACAGTAGGGAAACGGTGCGAACAGTAAACTAGACCTGTACATATGGACAGAGCACATGTTAAGGAATCTAACAAAGTTGGATTTGCAATTTTTGGAGCAATATACAATTTAATATGCATTTTTCGTTCCTAGAGAGATTAAATCTATAACTTAAAAAGTAACACAGTAGAATGGCAGTTTCATATTTTTAGATCATAGAGCAACATCACAGGAATCTAACAAAAAAAGAATCCTAATTGGTCCATGGCGCGACGGCGGCGCGACGCGCGGCGGCGGCGAAGCGGCGCCGGCGGCGGGGAAGCCGGAACGGCGGCGGAGAGGAGAGCGCGGCGCGTCCTAGGGTATGGCGAGCTCACCGGGGTAGGTCTTGACGAGGTTTGACGACGGCGCGGGGGTCGACGACGTGCGGTGGCGACCGGCGGCAAAGCTCGACGACGGCGGCGCTACACGGTGAAGGAGAGAGAGAGGTGAGGGCCGGCGTAGGTGGAGGAGAAGTGGGGACACGCGAGGCGCGCGTCACAAGGCGGCGGAGCTCACCGGAGGCGACGGACGACGGAGGACGGCGGAGCTCCGGCGGCGGCGGCAATGGAGGAAGCGGAGGGAGTGGCTAGGGTTTCGGAGGCCGGCTTGGCGTGGTTTAAAAAGGAGAAGGGGAGGTGAGGCGCGGCCGGGCGCACGCGAGATGCCGGGCGGCCGACCGGTCGACGGCCGCGACGTGGCGACGCCGCCCGCGGCGCCCAATCTCCGTGCAGGGAGATGACGGGGCTGAGGGAGGGGGAAGAGGGAGACGATGACAGGTGGGGTCCACTAGCGGGATTTTCTTTTTCCTTTTTCTCTTTTTTATTGGGTCGTTACAGGCCACGTCACGTTCCGCTCCGCCATATGCGCGCCGCGAACGTGCCCATGCCGCCGCCGATATCCAGCCTTGTCGGCGCCGTGGCAAGCGCCCGAGACAACAGCACGCTGTCGGTGCTGAAACCGGCCAGCCGTTGTCAGCTTGCCAATGACGCCACTCCTTCCCTTCCAGATCGAAGCAGTCCTTGCAGAAGTAGGGGCGCGCGCGCTGCACGAGGCAGGTGTAGGGAGACAAGTGCACGGTGGTGTCCGGTGGGCCGGACCACAGGCTCCGCGCGCGGCAGCGGCTCGCGCCCCTTGAGCGCCAGCTGCAGCGCGAGGGCATCGTCGTCGGGGCACTCACTCGGCGGCCGGCGCCGGCGTCGTAGGCCATGTACTGTGCCAGCTCCTCCAGGCTTGCAGCAGGGGCAGCCCAGGCGCGGGAACAGCCCGTGCCCGTCGGTGCCGAAAGTTGGGGTGGAAGCCGATCGAGCGGCAGCCGGTGGGGCTCGATGGCGAGCTTGAGCACACGGACTCGAGGAGGTGCGACGACGCGACGCGCGGGCGCCCGCGATCGCGGCGCGCGTGGCATGCCGTGGCACGGAGAGCGACGCGCCGGAGAAGTGGTAGACGGAGACGAGATTGGTGGCAATGACGACGACCATCAGGCATCAGGATCTTGAGCTTTGGCGCGCGGCCGGCGGCCGGCGACCGTGACCGTTGGCGACGCTGTGGGCGCTTGCTTGCCTGGCCGCAGACAATAACAATGGCCCAGGGCCCAACATATATTTCCAGCCAGCCCAGCCGCACCGGCTCCCCCATTCCCCAATCACACGCACACGATCGCGCGCTCCGCCCTCGCCGAACCTTCCAGAACCCAAGCCTCACGCTCCCCATGGCGGGCCCGGCACCGCCTGCTCCGACCCGGCCGCCTCGCGAGCTCCTCCGTCCGCACGCAGACGGCGCGCTCCTCTGCTTCGTCTGCGCTCTGTGGGCGAGCATCGCCATCAACGCCGCCGCGATGGCCGCGCGCTGGGCCTGCGGCGATGATTCCCGCGCGCGCCCCGGCCGCCGCAAGGACGGCCTCCTTCGCTGAGGGACATTGCAAGGTTTCTGGCCTCTCCTGTGGCGTGCTTCGTCCCAAACCTGATCATGCAATGCAACCTGAGTTTCTTTACTGAGGTGATCAGCTGAAGACCTGAAGTGCGGTACAGCCAGGGTACTGCGGCAGCTGGAATGAGTTACTCAAGGTATTCTTCCAATGTTTTCGAGCAGTACAGTTTCACCTGTATAAAGTTCGTTGATATATCATGTACGTCATGTAGTGATACTGCCATACTGTCAGTTGATGGTTGACAGATGGTGCTAGGTGCTAACCCTGTTTAATAGAAATTGAAGTTAACTAGCTAGGGAGTAGGACCCTGGCAAGATTAATTGTAAACCAATTCTTGTGTGAACATATGTTAGTGTATAGCATTTGTTCGTGGCTTAGTCCTTATTTGGACTGGGACAGCAACGACACAGCCACTTGCCACACGATAGTTTGAAAAACGAGTGAGCAGCTGGAAAAGTAAACATCTCTCAATAGGTGAGCGATTGACATTGATTAACTCAGTTCTTAAGAGGAGTACTGAAAAAATTGGACTATTTTCGTTCAAGATCTTTTTGGTAATGTGATGATCAGAGAAGAAAGTACCGTCTCACCAAATGGAGTATTTTGTGCCAACCTAAAAACCAAGGGGGCCTAGAAATTCATGACCTAGATATTAAGAATACCGCTATGCTAAGCAAGTGGTTGCTTCGGCTGCTCACAACTGATGAGATATGACAACAGATACTCCCTCCATTACAAAAAAACCTGACGTTTAGGACAGCGACACGGTCTTTAAAACACAACTTTGACCTTTTGTTATTATAAAAATATTTATCAAATAGTGATATATGTATACTTTTATGAAAGTATTTTTCAAGACAAATCTATTCATATAGTTTTTACATTTGTAAACTCAACAACTTAAACGTTATTGATGATTTATATTTCCCATGTTTGACCCAAACGTTGTCCTAAACGTTAGGTTTTTTGGAATGGAGGGAGTATTAGGCCAGTCCTAGTGGGGATTTCATGGGAGTTTCATGGCATTAAATATGCTGATGTGGCAGAGGAGAGAGTGAAGAGTTTCATGGAACGTGAGAGGAGTTTCGTCACCATGAAACTCATCTGGCACAGTTACCTAGTTTCTGCTCTATGTAACCGTGTGATGAAATCCTGCACTGAGACTGGCCTTAGAATAAATATCTTAATTCTAAACCTCTGTCATAGGTAGAATGGAAAAATAGAGATTCCATTTTTAGGCTGAGTTAAAAATTACTAATGTGATAGAGGTTTACATTCTAAACCTCACAGCATCCACCGAAGCGACCGGCATAAGCGCAGATCTCCTAAACACTCAGGCATTGAGGCATTCCTTTCGTTGCAGATTTTTCCATGAAACCAACAAAACCATTGAATTAAAGAAACGTTTAGCGGTTCTTGGTAAGGACTTACGTTAAGTTTGATCTGATTCGCTTACATCGTTTCCACAATTTTCATATACTTGAGTAGAAAGCGTGTCTTTCTAAAACAAATTGAAATAATGTCATTGGCAATTGTAATTCACGAGTGGATGGAGTTTTACTTGGCTGCTCTGTTCTTAGGCTCTTGGCGTTTTAATCATACTCCCTCTATATACCACTTAGCTCGCGGCGAATCGAACCTTAGACCTCCAATGTCGACGCCTTAAGACAAGCTAAAACAACTAATTGAGCTAATTTCTTTTAATTTGGTATTCATGATGCACCCGTAGTCCTATATTTAATAAGGACAATAAAGAAAACTACACCATAATTAATCACTACTTGGATGTACAGTCGTATCCTAAACGATTTATAAATTATATACGGAGGGATCAAACAATTGTACCATCCCACAATTAACAGTGCAGTAGTGAGTGTCACCACAAAACTGACAAGTTCAACAAATTTCACCGAGGATAAAACAAGGGCATGTTTAGTTCCACCGAAAAACTAAAAATTCTCTCTTCAAACTTCACTATTCACCTATCACAACAAATCACATCAAATTTCTCTCTTCATGCATGGAATATTAAACGTGGGTAATAAAAAAAAACTAAGTACATAGTTTTGATGTACACAACGAGACGAATCTTTTGAGCCTGGTTAGGTCGTGGTAGGACAACGTTTACCAAAAACAAACGAAAAGTGCTACAGTGCGCTACAGTGTTTATATGACTTTTCGACTAAATTTTACCCACCCATTTTACAACTAAACACACCCAAGTTCCCAACGGTACAGTAGTCAGTGACACCACAAAACTGCAACAAATTTCACCGAGGATAAAACAAGTTCCTTCGCACGCTGTTCGCTTCGCGCGGGGAGACCAAGCGCCGTTGCGATGGGCCCGCCGCACAACACACATCCCCGGCCGCGACGCTGCCTGCCATGGTGGCCGACGAGGTCGGTCCGGGCCGAGAGCGCGACACGGCCCGAACCATGGGCAGGGGGGCGCAGCGTGTGTCCCGAGTGGGCGCGGTTACACCGTGCACAATAGACCGTGCCCAACCAACTTCTTCCCTGGCGTGCCAGACGTGGCGTTCCTCGCCCTGACCAAAGCACGTGTCACGGGCTCACGGCGGCCGTCACGACCGGCTGCTCTCGTCTTTTGCTCACCGTGGGAAAAATATTGCGGAAAAGAACTCGCAAGCAGGAATCGCAGTATCGAACCCATGACCTCCCGGGTGGAAAAAGAAACCCCATAACAATCAGCAATGACCTGCTATGTTTGCACCATTACATACTAAATGTTTATATACTACTAGTCGAATTTTAAGTCCTTGTCTACGTCCTCCCGTCCCTTGTGCTACAACATATATTTCACAAAGAACATCAGATATTTCAATAGCATACCCTTGTCATCATATATTTCACGAACATACAGATACTCACATATCAGCAGGCAGGTAATTAATATTGGGTGTTTTTCAACAAATTTTAGCAGATAATCTTGGAAAACATAGTACAAACAGATCTACTGCAACTGGTGTTTCACCACACCTCACCGATGAATCAATAACTTGGATCACAGTAGTCACCCATAGGTCATTAGTATTCTTGCAGCACTAGGAAACATACTACAATTAGCAGAGATCTACTACCACCGGTACAGCCCCTCCGCCTCGTCCTTGATCTCGGAGACCTCCCTGGGAGTGTGGGGCTTGAGGACATCGTAGACCTTCTTGCAGAAGCGCCCAATCCTGTCAGGAAAAGAAAACGCAATAAATAATCTGGTCGAGGATGATTGTCCTCCGATCCCTCGCGAGGTCACACTACCCCTCTCCTCTTCGATCCGCCCTGCCCCCGGAGAAGCACGGCATCACCGTCTCGTCTCCCTCTACCCGAGAAGACGCGCACGCACCATCTCCTCCCCACTCTCCATGCATCCAACAAATGAGAACATACTTTCGACGCCGCGGCGAGCGACCACGACTCGAGCAACGCCTACGACTAGTGTTTTCCGCTGCCGAGAAACCCTTCCCCCTTGTGCCCAATCACCGCCCGAGCCGCTCGTGGAGCAAATCCACCCGATGGGGAACGAAGCAAAAAGACAAACTACCCCTTGCCTTACAGAAAAAGTAGAGCCGCTCGAGAGGAGCACCCAAATCAACGCCCAACGACGACGCAGAACGAAAACAACACGATCAAACGAGAACAGGCGACGCGAAGATTGGGCGAGAGAGGAGGGGGGGGGGGACTTTATACACATCTAGATGTGTATAAGAGACAGCTCCTAGAGCGGCCCCTCCGAGCGCCGCCGGGGAGAGAGGAGGAAGAGGAGGCCGGGCTGCAGGGAGGACGAAGCGAAGAGAGGTGGGCAAGTGCAAATGGCCAGGCAAGGCGCTATATATATTGGGATCGAGGTGGCCGGCGTGACGAGGCGTGTTGCGTGAGAAGCTTCTCGATTCTGATTGGGCAAGATAACGGGCATGATCAGCCCGCGGGCGTGTGTGATGTGAAGATAAGTACGGTGAAAAACTCAAGTGGTAAATGTGCAGGCCATGGTGGCATGGTTTTTGGGGCATATGGGCGCCAGATTCCCCTGAACAGCACAGCTGGAGGAAGTGGCGACGGAAGCGTGTGTGCCTGCCCTCGCGGCTGGCACTCGCTGGGGCTTGGGGTGCACGTACGAGCGCATGGCTTCGGAGGCGTGCGCCGCACCGAACGCATCGTTCTACTTGGATGTAGGTAGCGACCGACCTTACGAGTTTCGTAAATCTATCAAGCGCGGGTCACGCTGTGCGCCGAGCACACGACCCACACACGCCCTCGCTGGTCGGGTTAGCGGCCTGAGGTTAGGAACCCGGAGTTGCCGGCTCACCGTAGAAAAGGTGGCCGGGGCGGCGGCCGGAACTGCGGCGGCGACGGCCACTGGCGGAGGGCCGGGCGGTAGGGACCCCCGGTAGGTGGTGCCGGTGGCGAGGGCGGAGACGTCGTAAGAGGAGACGGCGGAGGAGGGGTTAGCGTGGAGGCGGGCGGTAGAGGCGGAGAAGACGACGGAGGAGGCCGGGTATAGTGTGGAGGCGGGTGGTAAGCGGCAGAGGAGGTGGCTCGGCCATCCAGTGGTGGAGCCACCTGTATGGCAAGCCATGGCGGCTGCCATACCTGCTGCCGGTGCACACTATACAAGTATATGTAGCCTGCCGAGCTGTCGCTATAGAGTTGTGAGGAAGAAGTCTGCTCACTGCTAGGAAGACAACATCTAGTCTAAATTCTACACTATCACCCGCGCTTAGGCTGTGTTTAGTTCCTCCCAACTTCTCTCAACTTTTCATCAGATCGACATCAATTGAAACATTTTTTTTTCGAGACGAGGCACTGCCCCATTTCCATTTCATAAACGGAAATAACGGAGTTCGAGTAACAGAAACAGTTTTAAGAGAAAGCTCCCGGACATTCTAACCTGATTCAAGCTAGAACTACCGGCACTCCCACCCATCCAGGCTTCCCAGATGATGAGAGCCATCAATCGAAACATTAAATATAGCAAATGACGCATGCATATAACACTAAACGTGGGTAAATAAAAAAAAATTAATTGCATAGTTTTGATGTACATAACAAGATGAATCTTTTGAGCCTAGTTAGGTCATGGTAGGACAACAACTACCACAAAGAAATGAAAAAATGCTACAGTGCGCTACAATATTCGATGTGATTTTTTACCATACATTTTACGAATCTAAACACACCCTTAGTCTTTGGGACCGTCACAACTCAATATGCTCCGGCCTCACTGTATGTAAAGATTAAAATGTATGTGAATCAATGATTTATGAACAACGCTGAATATGAACCAACGAAGGCGCCGTCGCCCTTCCTCGGCCATCTTGCCGCACTTAGTGCTGGTATACCCATTCAATCATCCACTTGATAATTTTTATATTTTTTCACAAAATAATATCTAGTATATTTAAGCTACATCTATATTTTATTATATTGTGATTGTATATGTGTTTTTATACTAATTTATAGTAGTAGGTTCGTCATAGGTAAAGTTTTATCCTGGCTCCGCCACTGCGGCCATCGGAACCGAGGGCGGAGGAGGCCACGGGACGGAGGAGACGAGGAGAAGGACGGGTCCGCGTGGTCATACAAGTTTACATCATTTTCACTCTGTTTGCGGAAGCGGCGCGGCGGCGAACAGCGGGTCAACGACGGCAGGTGGGCAGCGGCAGCGGACGGCGACGTGTGTGCACATGCGATGGCGGTGTCACGGCGAGGGCGTGGGCGCAGCAGTGAGCGGAGCGGCGGCGTGTCGGCGGCGGCGTGTTGGAAGCAGAGAGAGATATAGTGTTTCACGGATCGCGAGGTGTCACATGGACGCTCTGGATAAACCCTGCTGAACACGTACGTGTTGCCATGTGTTTTCGAAAGCTGTTCAGGTTCGCCCTGCCGCCGGCCGGTATTGTCAGGTTGTGGCCTCTGGCTCCGTCATTTTTCTGCGGCGGCAGCAGTAGTTGTACGTGCGCCAGCTGGGGGCTGGACACTGCTGGATCGAGTACGTCTTGGACACGCACATTTTACGCACCTCGACGTGCAACGCCAACGCAGCCCATGCCCGTGAAGGCGTTTTGGCGTAGCTGTGATAATTTCAACAACTCATCTTACTTTTACATACAATTGCAAGTTAGACCATGAGGATTAATCGATTCCCGTTACCGACAAGTCTCTTCTGCGACACTAGAGTCGGTAGAACCACCTCGGCTCGTTTCTAAGTTCAACTCAAATCATCTTGACTCGATCTACCAAATGAACTAAGCTAAGCCTAGATGTCAACTCGTTTTCTCAACGAGCAAGCTCGTCTTGTGAAAGTTGATTGGCTCATTAGCTTGATAAAATGAAAACTCTAAAACATACCTTTTGTTAATACAATGTCATTATTTTTATTTGGCTAAAATAAAACCATTCGTCTTGTAAGTAAAATATAGTGCTAATATTTAAATTATTATTTGTTAGTTAATATTGTTTTTATCTTAATATTTATACTGATCGATATTATTCCCAACTTAATTTTCACCTTTTGAGTCTTTACGAATTGACCCGATCTAATTAACTCATTATCAAACAAGCCATATTGAATCGAGTCTAAATGATTCATTGACCATTGCTTCACCCATCACTCCCGACCTCTACTTCCGTTGTCATGGACTCATCGTGTGAAATATTGGTTGCAAAACAGAAAAAGTTGAATGAAAAAAGTGCTGAAAATCAAAACATTTTGTATTCGATACATGGAACTACAAGGGGAAACACGTCTTGGTAGGTTTTTATTTTCCTTCATCATTGAGAAATGATTCGTTTTTAAAAAATTTGAAAAATGATTCTGGAGCCGAAAGAAAGTGTTTGCTGATTTCGAATGTACGTATACTAATGAGACATGGTAAATATATCTTGCTTCGCATATCGAATGTACGTATACCAAGGGCTGCCTCGTCATTTGTATTCGCTGTACTTGCGTAACAACCTCCTGATCATCTCTGATCGTCTTGATTTCCCACCCCCTGCCAGCTTTCCATAAAGCATCAAGGACGCCCTCCTCGCTGCCTTCGCCACATTCCACCACCAAGCCAGCCATGGCGACGGCCGTGCGCCCCTTCCACCTCGCCATCCTCGGCCTCGCCTCTCTCCACCTCCTCGCCCGCACAACTGCCGGCGCGCACCTGCTCGGCCACAGCCGCATGAACATCACCGCCGCCACCTTCCCACCGCACGCCGCATCCACCCTTTCCCTGGCCTCGAACGCGCCGGCGGCGGCCGCGGGGTGGCCTGCCTCTTCCAATCCCCTCCGAGCGTCGCCCTCCCCGTCCGTCTCCGGCGTCGTCCTACCGCACCACCTCGACTTCGCCACCGACGCGCGCGAGCACGCCGCCACCGCACCGGCGACGACGACGACGACTCCGCCCGCGCCATCCTGCCCCCGTTCCTGCCGCATCGATACGCGCGACGCTGCCCTCGACGACACCCTGCTGACGCCGCCCGGCATCAAGGCCGCTCCACCGACGAAGGCGGCGGCGGCGCTACTCAACGCGCTGCCCCTACTCGCCATCCCCTTCCTCCCGCCGCCGCTCGCCGCGCTGGTGGCGCTCTCCACCCTGGCGACCCCCGTCCGCGGCTGCTCCGCCATCCCCTCCACCAGCTGCTCCGGGCTCACGCACGGCACCTGCACCGTCTACCGCTACCACCCCGCAAGAGGCCCCGTCGATCCTTCCGTGGCTGAACGAAGATATCACCCACATGCCCATCGCCGACCCGGACGCCGTCGCAGCCTCCGGCGACCGCGTGTGCTACGTCGAGCTCACGCACTTGAACTACAGGGAGGGCTACTACATCCGCTGCCCCGTCCGCGACTGCCGCCGCGTGCCGCTGCTGTGCTGCACGGAGTAGTTCCCGCACGACGCCATCGCCGCCGCCGTCTGGGAGCACCGCAGGCTGACGTACCGCGACACCGTCGCCTGGTCCACTGTCGCCAATGGCACGGTGAAGCCGAAGCTCGAGGGGCTGTCGGACCACGACGAGCTTTGATCGCCGCCTCTGCCATCTTCAGATTTTCTCTTTGGTGCTTCGGATGTTTGACAAGATCGATCGGCTTCTCTCTGTTCTTCGTACTGTCAATCGGTGATGGCGTTAGAGAACAGTGGTAAACGAGTAGGTTAAGAGTAGTATCTGTGCTCGCAAGATCTGATCTCAGACAGAGTGTTTATCGGAGAGACGTGGTTGTAGGGGTAGCTGGTTTCCTCTAGACTTTCCTTTTGATCGCGCATTTGTTTCTTCCTGTAAGCTTAAGCAGACCTTGCCTATTATCATTCATAGTTTCTATGAATGCCCAGTTCTTGGAACAATGACCAACTTGAAAATGTGCCATGTGTGTTTCCTGATTTGATGAGTTAAGCAGAACAGTTATGTGTGGAGCACAATTCAAGCTGAATGAAATTGGAAAGATCAGTTACAAGATCATGGCTTGAAAATGTGCCATGTATTTTAAATTACAAATTATGTGCATGGCTTATATTGAATAACCCCAGATGCACCAGATCAGTTACAAGATCAGCAATTCAGTCAGCACTCCTCCGTATTGGTTAACAAGTGAAACAACTGGCCAACAAACAAACCAAAAACAACTGAATTTTCTACACTGGAGTTTGGTGGTCACTGAATTTCCAAATTGAACAACTCTTGAAACTATGATGCTAGAGATCAGTGTGGTTAATCGGGTACCTTAAGAATAGTATTTGTGCTCACATGATCTCGGTCAGGATTTGAGCAACTTCCCTATTTGATATTTTTGGCAATATGTAGTGCACGATGACGGCTGCACAAAGGAAAAAAATCCAGTACAGGACTCCTGCACAGAGGAGTCTGTGCAGGACATCCTTGGATGCGCGCGCCCTGGGATCGGACGGAGGAAGCACCGCTCGGCTCAGGACTCGGGAGCAATTTTTTCATGCTCGGCGCTCTCCGTTTGGAACTCGGCTCGGCTCAGCCCTTTGCACTGCAGATCGCAAAAAAAAAACTTTGGGCTGCTGAACTCCTCAGGATGCTCCCTTCACTAGCGTCGATTTCCCACGATCTATTTGACTCACGTGTTCTTGGCATTGAGAACCTGACGGCGCGACTCCGTTTTGCCCTAGATACGTGACGCTGCCACCACGGCAAGAGAAAGCCAAGCAAACAAGATCGGCAGGAGAAGGCGAGGAAGCCTACGGTCTCCTGGAGGCAATTCAGCCCGTCCACTGCATGCCTGCAGCCGCCGAGCGTGCCTCGGAGGCGGAGCACGGCTGCGGCAAGGGCGACACGGCGATGTCGGCAGCGGGTCCACCCACGACGAGGAAGACATGGCGATATCTGTGTGTCGTCGGCGTGGATTGAGGGCGGCGGGCAGGGAAAAGAGTCTCGTAGGGCTGAGCCAAGCCAAGCCACGTGGAACCGAGCGGAAGAAAATAGGGCAATGCTTCTTGTCTTACGTCCGATGGACCGGACGCCTTCCTCTAGTCATTTCCCGTACCGTGTTCTCAAACCTGCGCCTCATTTATTCCTTCACGCAGACGCGCCTCCGTCCGTCCGCATCTCTGTGCGACCTCGTGCTGCCGCCGCCCCTTGCGTCGCTCCCCCCCCGTCACCGTGCCGTTTCTGTGGGAGGACGCGCCCGGGAAGCCCAAGGCGCCGCCGCAGCGCCACGACGGCGCTCCGGCAGCCACCGCGGGCGCCGTCCCACCGGACGCCGCCGGAGCCACCGCTTCTTCTGCTGCTACCACCACCCGATTCGGCCATGGATGTGGAGGATCCGTCGCCGGCGAGCACATGGAGCTCCGCCGCCGCATCATGGACGACTCGGGCACGAGGCAGGGAGGGGGTGGCGCACCGGCCATCCTGCTCGCCATCTTCTCATCCTCATTCGGTTCTCATTCTTTCTAGGGTTTCGATCCATGTTGCAACAGCATGTTTCACGTGGTTCAGATGTTCCAAAAGAATATTGCAAATGTTTTATGTGGATGTTGCAAAACTAGATCTGGAATGTTTTAGGGTTTCGCACTTCATGTTGCAACAGAATATTTCACGTGTTTCAGATGTTCCAGAAAAATGTTGCAACTGTTTGATATAAATGTTGCAAAAATAGATCTGGGATGTTGCGATGTTGCATATGTTTCACATGCATGTTGCAAGTATTCATCCGGATGTTGCATTTCCATTCGAATTTTTTCGTCTGCTGCCGTACGTGGCTGAGTGCTGTGAGACGCTGCTTTAATGTTGCAGACGTTGACTATTCATGTTGCAGATACAATTTCTTGATGTTGCATACGTTATTTTTGGATGTTGCAATATATGTTGCGGTGGGATTTTTTCATGCTACAGTACGTTGGTCAGGAATACATGGTTCTAGTTGCGCCACGTCGTCCTCTTTTTTTCTCTCTGTTTTTTTGTGTTGCAAATGTTAATTTTTGATGTTGCGGATAATTTTTTTTGATGTTGCAAATTTATGGCCCCACCGTCCGATTTTTTCCCTCCGTCCGGACGTCCGGGCGCTAGCAACGCCCAAGAAAATATTGTCCCCGAACCGAGCGATGCCTGTAAACGTCCTCCGTCCGATTCCAGACGACGCACATCCGAGGATGTCCTGCACAGCGGAGTCCGTGCAGGAGTCCTGCACAAAACTGATATCAACCTTCGCTGACTGCCGAGTATCCGTTTTAAGTTTTGGGTTACAAAATTTTCACTTGGCATTTGTTTGAAGTCCTCCAAATATATTCGGCTCTCAACTGGGGATTTGAACATCTGTCCATTCTGATAATTTGTCGAGAAGTTCAGTCACTCATTAAAAAGTAGGAAGTGCCAAACTACACTAGGATTTCAAACTAATTAAGTAATGGACATTGGACGCTACAAACTTAGCTTACACATATGAAATTGAACAAAATTGAAATTCACATGACTAGATGAGAGCGAAAAGCCAAGAAGTGATGGATAAGGATAACATGACATTCTAAACTGTAAGCAATATTACTGCATCCGGAATTCTGAGAAGGCAGATGCAGAAAGGGACAAATGCATCACGAAAAGAGAATGCAGAGAAATGAACAGCTAAAGATTGGTGAAGCCAACCATTGTTCTTAGCCAAATCCAAGCACATCACCATAAACCTTGGGCACATCGATCACTAAACACTAAATGACAGTACGCATTACGAAATTAAACGATCGTCGATGAAAGAGACAATGGCGGAAGCGATAAGAGGTCGGTGTCGTAATCCATCCCCCAGAAGTGCTGCGCGGCGGCGCCGTACTTGTACTGCTCGCACTTGGGGCCCGGTGTCAATGTACGTCAGGCTGCGGTGCTCCCACACGGCCGCCGCCACCACCTCCTCGGGGAACTACGTGCAGCGAGCTCTCACGATGCCGTCGGCGGCAACGCAGCGGCCAGCAAGCAGGGCGCATGCCTTTGGTGTCTGGGACATGGCGTTGTTCGCGTCGCAGCACTGGCACACCGACACGCCGAGGGCGGCTCCAAAAAAGCTGGCATGGCGTGCGCGTGTTGGGTGAGCTCTTGCGGAGCGGGTTAACCCGCGACCGGTCGCGCTTTAGCGCACCGCGCGACCCCCTCCCCGGGTCGTCTTCTTCCTCCATCCTCCTCTATCTAGTGCCCTCAGCCTCCTCTACCGCCCGGCTTCGGCTGCGCCCTGCCGCGTCCACCTCCGTCAACACTAACCCGTCAGCGCCTCCTCCTTCGCCCCCTTCTCCGCCCCCGCCGCCTCCGTTGTCCCGGGCTCTGGCGGCGCCTCACCGCCTCTGGGCCATGTACCCGAGCTCGACGTGGCACACGTCGCCGCCGGAACGCACGAAGGCGGCCCAGGCGGTGTCGGGTAGGATCGGCGGCGTCCCCTCGATGGTGCGCACGACGGCGTACACGTTGCCGCTCGAACGGCCGCCGATGTGAGGGCCGTAGAGCACCGAGAGGAGGAGGTGGTCGGAGTCGGTGAAGCAGGTCGGGGCCTGGCACACCGAGCGCAGGTCGGCGAGGGAGACGCCGTAGCGCGTGTAGCGCGAGTGGGCGGCGGCGCGGTGCGTCGGAGGAGTGGTCGGGGGAGCGGCCGGCGGCGACGGGGCGGTGGCGTCCTCGTGGTCCTCGTGGCGCTGCACGACGGGCGAGGTGCCGAGGCGCCCCGTGGCCGAGGACGGCGGGTCCCGGCGAGCCCCCATGGGGAGCGCGGAGGCGCGCGGGGGGAGGCTGGTGGAGGCGCTGGCCTCTGCGGCGGCGGCGGGGTTGGGGAGGAGAGCGAAAAGGACGAGGGAGACGGCGGCGAGGTGGAAGGGGCGCAGAGGAATCGCCAGTGATGGGTGTGGGTACACGGCAGCAAGCTCGTCTGCTTGGCCTCTGCGAATGGGTGGGGATGTCACGTGTTTGTGAGCAACGGCACGGGGAGCATTTCGGAATGCCCGTACGCGGAGGAAAATCACGCTTGTACCCCTCGCCAGCTGTCTATCGGTCACGCGAAGGCGAAGCAGTGCCAGTTCGTTCCGAGCTCGTAAAGAAGCTCGCACAGATTTTGTGGTTTCGTTTCGTACCAAGTAGCCAATCAAAGAAAATGGAACATCACTACGAATAGTTAAAGAAAAGGGTTTTGTATAATGAAAATCCATTCACCCCGTCAATGCAAATTAGAAAAACAAAAGCTTGAGTTATACGAACTTCGACAATTTAGTCACATAAGAAACAGCTGTTGCTTTGGTCATATATTAGCTGTCACATATGCGTGGTTGTGTTATTTTGCACAAACATATAACACACAGGGAAAACGTCATTGCATATACGATATGATGGCATCTAATCTAGTAAGGCCCCCTTTGGTAGGGCTCCGGTTCCTCTAAAAACAGCTCTTGTCGTGGCTTCACTAGTAGAGCAGCTTCTCTGATGGAGTTGAAGTTGTTTTGAAAAAAATATTTGATAAAACAGCTTCTCCTATAATGTTATCTATACTAAAAGGATCCTAGAGAATTGAAAACACGTTTCACCAAAAAATCCACCCCCACCCTCTCACAGAGGACCCACCTGTCGGGCTTTGGTGGGAGGAAGAACAAAAAAACGCAACAAAAAATGACTGTTCCAGGCTCTTTTAGTTCTATTTCTGCTAAACTTTTTTCACCTGAAAAAGGACCCACCTAAATATACCACATTTGTACCCACGTCTACACACAATTATCCCGTATTGCTAATAGACAACAAACGAAGAGTTTTTCTTCATATAAATAAATGCCAACTATTGAGTTTTGATAATAATACATAAAGCTCTCTATACATGAGAGAGCGAATATAAAGTATTTTTAAAAGCGCTTCGCACGACTGGTCTGTTTAGTACCTACATATCATCAATAAACGTGTGTGGCATATGAGTTGAGAAAATGTATAGAAGAGAGTTTAGCACGCGCGTGCCGTGCGGGTTGCAACTATATTTTATATGTTATGTATAATTTATTTTATTTTATACATGTGCGTGCGCACATGTGCCTTTGCTAGTGAATGAAAAAGAAAGATCAATTGTCCAATATATCCATACTTGTTCTGCTAAGCATCTGTGCTCTCTTATTGTCTCCCTACGGCCCTTGTAGTACAACAAATACATGGATGTGGTGATGCTCTTGTGGCAACGGGTGATAGTTACTCCCTCCGGTGCCAGAAAGAAAGTCCTTCTGCCTCCGACGCTGAGTGCAGAAAGGAAGTCCGTTTACATGTGGAGAGCGTGATTTAGACGTTGCTGCCCCTGTGCGTAATTACTACTCACCCTCGTCATCCGTTCGCATGCGCATCGGGAGCATCGTCATCGGGAGTATGCGCTCGCCTCGTCTTTGCCCCGTAATAACCCCCGTCCGCACGCGCCTCGCCTTCCCATCCGCTCGCCTTCTTCTTTCCCGTTCGGTTCTTCTGCTCGCCCGTGCTGCGTCTCGCCTTCCTCGCCTCGCCATGGATTCCTCATCTCCTCTCGCCGTGGCCACCGCGCCGGAGCTCGACGACGCGCCGGAGCCGGAGCTCGACGACGCGCCGGAGCTGCCGGAGCCGGAGCTCGACGACGCGCCGGAGCTCGCGGAGCCGGAGCTCGACGACGCGCCGGAGCTCGCGGAGCCGGAGCTCAACGCGCCGGAGCCGGAGCTCGACGACGCGCCTGAGTCGGAGTCGGAGGAGCTCCTCGCGCCGGACTCCATGCCGCCGGCCTCGGAGACGACGGTGCCGGACTCCTTGCCGCCAGGCGCTTTCCTATGTCCTCGCTGCCATCTTGTTCATGAAGACCGTGAGTCATGGAATCGTGCACACTCGTGATTACATCCGTGTGTGTGTTGCGGCCTCGTCCACATAGATTATTGGATGTCGTCTCCGCTTCATCACGATGAGTTCGACTGCACTGCTGCACTGGCCGTGAAGCGCAAGAGGGAGGAAGCTGAGAAGTCGTGGAGGAACATGAACAACAAGTAGGGGAAAGAAAAAACAGCAAGATGAACACAGTAAGATTACATTGCTCATCCAGTTCTTGTTCTACCATTGCTTATCAAAATGTTCATGCTAAAACATGGTAAACAAACATGCTAACATTTGCATAAAAATTCTGCCTCTAACTAGCATATTTCTCCCTACAATGCAGCAAATGCAGCCTCAGCTTCATCTAGCAAATCTGGTGGACAAGGAATACTAGATGGCAGCATGTCTTGTCTTTCTAATTGCGCCTTGTTCATGTGAGGGATTTTGTAGTTGTTGCATCCATTCTTCTTCATTGCTTCCAACAAAACAGTTTGTAATGTTACAAAGATGCGATTTGCTTTACGTGGAAAAAACTCCATGAATGCCTATAAATACATAAATGAGATCAAATGTCCAATATACTCCTGTTATTTGACTTGATTGAGAAACAATTTTAGAAAATTATGAAACACCTTAATAGAATAACATATTTAATTTTCTATGTACATCTTTCTTTTACCCATGAGACCCTTTATACATTAACCATACAATGCCTTTTTTTAACAAACACATGGCATGGACCTTATCTCTTTCCTCTTCTAGCATCCTCCATCCACATCTCGTCTCTGCTATCTGCTCGATCTCTCCTGCTCGGTCAAAGCAGTGGATGGTGGTGCTCTCTCTCTCTCTCTCTTCCGATATTCAACGCCTAATCTTGCCTCTCGTTCACTCCTTTTCACTACTTCGTGCTTCAGATGGTAGTGGAAAGGACCGGAGGCTAGAACCGCGGTCGGCGCGCCCTGCCCCGCCGTGCTGCGCCATGATCCGCTTCTCTCTTGGTCGTTGTGCTCCCTGCACCGTCGCGTCGTCACCCTCGTGCTCTTGCTATGCCCCTGCCTCCCTGCTCCCATCGGCCGTCATGTCCGCACACTGCGGCATCCCTGATCGGCGCCAGCGCCCGTGAAGGTAAGGGGTAAGAGGGTCTTGGTGGAGGAGCGCAGAGCTGGGTTTTTTGGGCTCCTCCTCCATCAAATAGCTCCAGTCACCGGGATTTCAGGAGCTCCTCATGCGGAGCCATTTTGATTAGGAGCGTTTGGTACGGCTACAGCAGGAGCCGCCGGCGGAGTGTCACACCCTAAAATTCCTAAATTTTAGGATGTAAATAGTAAGCTTAATTAATACAATAATTTTCTCGAGTTTTAAAATTTCTCAAGCTTTATGTAATCAACAGGGAATTTAGTACAGGAAAATTTTGTTTCTAAATTAAAACAACATAGGCTTATTGGTGTTTTGTTGCATTCATGCTGGTGCAGTGTTTTAATGGTTGCGTGCGCGAGTATGCATTGTTTGAGCCTCTAGGGAAGTTTCTTGTTCAAGTCGCCAGAGAAATCCTATCCCTGCTGCAAACTTTTGATCATGCAGCAGCATCCGGTTCCAACGTTGTCTTCGCCGTTTTCTTCCACGGTTGGACGCCTTCACCAACTAGCTTCATGATTTACAGCTATAGCATCATGTGCCATCTCTGCGTTCATGCCCGCTCAGATGACGAACTCCCTGTACATGTCTTACTTCCCCCAAGCCGCTGCACTCCGACAAGCTGATGCAAGGAGCCTGACGACTATGGAGTTGTGTCGTCAGCAAGACACCGGCCAGGAGCCGCTGCTGACCAGGATGGAAGGCCGGAGTCAGTAGCCTTTCCTGCATATATTTCCTTTGCCATCTTATCTTCAATATGACCAGCTATTCTGGTGATGTTATACCTGCATCGCGTTTCAGCAATAATTGAATCACCCCTTTACTTTCATTCACGTAAACATCAGAAGCATTATGCTTAATCATCAGCTACTTGCATGACATGTCCTTTGCATTATTTGAGATGTCTTGAAGCCCAGCACGTAGCCTGTAACAGGAGGCTGAAGCCCAGTTTTCTCTGCCTAACCACGTCGAAGCATTGCCAGCACCTGTGCATGAAGCCCTGGCCGAGTACGACTCTGTCTCCTAGCTTTCTGCAGTCCGATTGGAACCCAAACTGGATCATGAAGACCCTTTATACATTAACCATACAATGCCTTTTTTTAACAAACACATGGCATAGACCTTATCTCTTTCCTCTTCTAGCATCCTCCATCCACATCTCGTCTCTGCTATCTGCTCGATCTCTCCTGCTCGGTCAAAGCAGTGGATGGTGGTGCTCTCTCTCTCTCACTCTCTCTTCCGATATTCAGCACCTAATCTTGCCTCTCGTTCACTCCTTTTCACTACTTCGTGCTCCAGATGGTAGTGGAGAGGGCCGGAGGCTAGAACCGCGGTCGGCGCGCCCTGCCCCGCCGTGGTGCGCCATGATCCGCTTCTCTCTTGGTCGTTGTGCTCCCTGCACCGTCGCGTCGTCACCCTCATGCTCTTGCTCTGCCCCTGCCTCCCTGCTCCCATCGGCCGTCATGTCCGCACACTGCGGCATCCCTGATCGGCGCCAGCGCCCGTGAAGCTAAGGGGTAAGAGGGTCTTGGTGGAGGAGCGCAGAGCTGGGTTTTTTGGGCTCCTCCTCCATCAAATAGCTCCAGTCACCGGGATTTCAGGGGCTCCTCATGCGGAGCCATTTTGATTAGGAGCGTTTGGTACGGCTACAGCAGGAGCCGCCGGCGGAGCCGGAGCCGGAGCGCTCCCAAAGGGGGCCTAAGTAGAAATCCCGGCTCCTCTGCTTATAACGGTAGTTATTGGCGGACAGGATTTGGTCCAAAGGGCTACTTTATCGGCCAGTTCGTGAATAAATGTTAGGCTTCTTTACTACACTGATCTATAATGTGAAGAATTCAGGCTCACGTCTAGGACCATAGCCCAAGTGGCCCTAGGCCTCTATCCGTCACTGACGGTAGTCACAATGTTAACACACAACGAAGCAATATAAAGATGTTTGTACCTATCTTATTGATGATGTTTCTTGTAGCCACCTCAACAAGGGCGTAGCAGAGGCACAATGTACTTTATCTCTACGAACTTGAGGTGATGAAAAGGTATATAGTTTTAACCACATGGTTTTTTTTCTGCAAAACTTTTAAAATTAGTGGTTGAAGCTGAACCTGAATTAATTGTGGAATACATTTATAATCTATATACCTTGGCATTAAATTGAAAATAATGTAATATTTTAATTCAATAGTTTTTGTCACTAGGAATTCAACAAAACCTACGGTCATAGTACGTGGCGGCCGAGGGCCCCTGGCGGCCTCGTGAAGCTGTGATTCCTCAATCTGTGTAGACCGCGGTTGAAAGGCAAAAGAAAAAGCTGAATCTGGACGGGGAAAAACGGCTGGCAGAGCATCCGTTCAGGTTCAGCTGCTACTGCAGCTATTGTCAGGTTCTGGCCACAGGGCGTAGGAGTTCTTTTTGTTTTTAATGAAAAACTCGCAGCAGGAGTTCTCGATCCACCCATGCAGCGCCCGTTCGTTTCGCTCTGCCAGACGTGCAGGTAGGATATGCCAGGAATGCATTAGAAATGAAGGTCATGGGTTTAAAGTTGTTCTAGTTCATCTAACTTGTTTCTCTTCTACGTGCAACTGGAATTGTGGCTGCTAATAATCAGGCTTGATCCCGACCCGCCATCAACAAATAGCCTACGCCACTTCATTAATTATTGCTGGATGAGTCCAACCCTCACATTACACAATGCAACTTACTGGCCCTCGGAAAATCTATGTTTCTTCTGTAATAAACGTTAGTCACAACGAACAAAAGATTAGTACGGAAAAATATGGTCACGGGAAGGTGTAGAGTAGCAAATATGCACAAGTCTTCGCACTCATTGTAACTGACAAATATTTACTTTGCTAGCAAAAGATGGTCGAAAATATCATATCCAGATTTTATTTTTATTTTGATTAATTTGTTGAGAGTTCAGCCACTAGACATTCCCGCCCCCGCGTCGCCCCCCCCCCACCCCCTTGCGCCGGGCGCCCGGGCGGCGGCCCCTCCCGGACGCGGACGCGCCCACCTCCTCCTCTACTCGTCACCTCGCCGCCGCCGGAGGGTGACGTCGGAAGTCCGGTCGTCCCTAGGATGGTGGCGGCGAGGTGCTCTCTGACCGGATCTGAGCGTCGGAGCGCAGGCAGACGGCGCAAGTCAACGAGCGGGCGTGGCGGCCCGACACCGACGGGCGGCAGGAGGGGGTGGATCCAGGCGCGTGCGGGGCGGATCCGGCGAAGCGGCGCGGTGGCCAGGCGCGCGGCCGCGGGGGCGGGCGGCGCCAGGGCTGGCGCGCGGGGCTGCGACGGCTTGGCGGCTAGCTGCGTGAGCAGGCGCCGCCGGAGCCCGCCGCGTCGCGAGCAGGCGGCGCCAGAGATGGGTGCGCGGCACGGCGGCGGCTTCGCGCCGGTCCGACAAGCTGATGCAAG
>OAMR01000680.1:0-13203 GCA_900205405.1 Echinochloa crus-galli | reverse complement strand
CGGGCTGGCGCGGCGACTCGGTGTTCCTCCCATCGCATCAAGCATCGAAGTCAGCATCAAACGGGATAAACACACGCCAAACAAGAACAACTTAACCGAGCTATGGCTCTAACCTGTTGCTCTTGCTCGGCGTCACCTCGCGTTACGCGGCCGACCTCACATGCTCGGGGGCTAGACGCCGGATTTTTGGTGACAACACGCTTTCACTCACTTTTTGCGGCAACATGTTGTCCGACTTCCATTTTCAAAACCCCTCTAAATAAGCTTTGAATTTACAAATTCTTGCAATCAAATTATTTTTAACTTGTTCTTCCTAGTGTCCATTAGGTTTGTGTCTATGAATAACATGTTGGCGACCATGTTTACTTCCTAAGGTCAAAAGTTTGATTCAGGGCCACCTTGTTTGCTAATGGTTAACAAGAATTTGACTAAAGTCAACTAGGTTCCTTCATCAAGCAGTTCGACACGCGCCTGAACGTTGCTCGGGGGCTTGTGGGATATGGGTACCCTAGGGCCCAACATGGAGGGCGACGACGGCCGGCCCAAAGAAGACCGAGTCCTAGTAGACTACTACTAGGACTCCCCCTATTGTAAATAGTCCCATATGAAAAATACTCATACTGTAACCCTGCCTCCTCAATATATAAAGGAGGGCAAGGGTCCCTAGATAGGGGCATCCAATGACGGCGGAAATCATCGGAGATCATCCAAATACAGCAATACAAATACCACCACCGACACAGGACGTAGGGTATTATACCTCCGGGTAGCCCGAACCTGTCTAAATCAGTGCCTACTGTGTACCATCCAGTCACCAGTTCATCAATCGCCCCGCCTACAAATCAACCACTCGGGTACCCCCAGGTGGATTGCCGGTCCTAAGGTCCGACAATTCCATTAAGCCATTACGTCATTGAAATAGGCACATAAATATTTAAAATGTCAGAATCCTTTCAAATAGTATGTACAATGAGATAAAAGTGCCCATACTAGAACAATGTCTTTGAAATATCAAAATCAAAACATTGGATAGATTGACATCATTGTATTCTTGGTTGATTTCAGCATGCACATTTCATGTCTCTGAGCGCTCCACTCAAATTGTATCATCCTGCTGAAATAAGATTAAATCACAGTAGTAAGACAGACTAAAACTAGAAAGGGAAATTTGAGCTAAGAATTTATATAGCCAGTACAAATTCCAAGTTAACTATGGTTCGAAAAGTTATTGAATTTTATTTCACTAGAACTCATTTGCAAACAAAACAACTATGTTACTGTATCCTGCAACACATGGTGAGTTGAACTGTTACATTATTTACAGCAATGGTAAACAAAAGTATACAACTGAGTTTAAATAGAGCGAAGTACTTGAGCTAAAATCTGATTTAGTTTGTATAACCGGTCTGACCGCTTTTGGAGCTGGTGCCTGATCTGATTGGTATGGGCCCAATCGGTCATGTACTGAAGTCCTGGGACCTTCCCTCATGTAATCTTGAGGTGGTTGTGGCATAGGAAAGCATTGCATCCACATTCCTTGTTCCCATGATGGATATGGAGAATTTGACGCGGGAGGTGCCCATGGCATGGTAGCATACATCTTCTGTGGTGGATAAACAGTAATAACATCACCACGGCGCTTATTGTTCTTTGGATAACCATCTCCACGCATTGGTGACCTTGGTCTCTTTTTTACTGGCCGCTCACCTTGAACGGCCTTTGTGTACTTGTTCAGGAGCTGAGAAAAAGTAGGCCCTTGCTTCAGAACCGTACCTTTCACTTTGGGTTCATTCACCTTCCAAGTACCCACTTCCGGACGCTTGGGCTTGAAAGTCCTAGGTCGGTCCAGGGGCAAACCGGTCTGACCGGTTTGGGAAACCGGTCTGACCGGTTTCGCCTGATCAGCGGACCGATTTTCTTCTGAGGAACTTTCTTGGCCCCCGGGCCTTGATGTATTAATAGTAATCTTCAGAGACTCTTTTCCATCCAGAGTCTTTCCAAGCATCACTTTTTTGACCGGAGATTGAATATCAACTTTTTCCGGCCTTGGATCTCCAATCACCACATTCTTACCCTTTGCTCCATCGGCTTGTTCTGGCCGAATCAGCACCTTGGTATTTAAATTCAGAGTGTGAACAGGGAAAGGAGCCTTATCAACTTGCATCTCAGCTAGTACTAATCGACCTTCATTAATAGCCGATTGTACCTGTCGTCGAAAAATATTGCAATCATTAGTCGCATGTGAAAAAGAATTATGCCACTTACAATATGCGTGATTTTTCAATTGATCGGCTGGTGGAATTGCATGAGAAAGTTTAATAAAACCATTCTTAAGCAACTCATCAAAAACACGATCACATTTGGCAACATCAAAAGTAAATTTAATTTCCTCTCGCTGATTTTTCTGAACCGGTTTCAATGAAGGACAAGAACAAGGCTTATCTTTTGATGGCCAAACAAACTCGGCAGCATAAATCTCTTTACTTTCATCGTCCGAACTATCAGAATCATTGTCAACAATATGCACATTGGAACGATGGGGTTTAGCAGTTTCTCTTGAATTTTTTAACTTAAGCTCTAAACTCATGACCTTCATTTGCAAGGGATTAATAGAAAGAAAATCAAACCCTTCTCATTTTTCCTTTAAATGAGACCGCAAGCCAGCAAAAGCTAAATCTGCTAAATCTTTTTCAGAGATTGACAAATTAAAACATCTATTTTTTGTATCCTTAAATCTTCTGAAATAATCTATAGCCTATTCCTCTCGGCCTCGTCTAATAGATGTTAAATCTGTCAATTTAGTTTCATTCTCTCCGCTAAAGAAGTGATCATGAAATTTACGCTCCAATTGAGTCCAAGTTTGAATAGAATTAGGAGCAAGCGAAGAAAACCAGGAGAAAGCAGTTCCAGTCAAAGTTAATGAGAATAAACGAATGCGCAATGGTTCATAGAAACTTGCTTCTCCTAACTGCAAAATGTATTGACTAACATGCTCCCAAGTAGTACGATTATCTTCACCATTGAATTTAACAAACTCAGGAACACGCCAACCATTGGGATAAGGAACTAAATCAAACTTAGGAGGATATGGTTTTTGATACAAGCGTGAATTACTCAAATCAATCCCAAGTTTAGTTTTAATTGTATTAGCCAGATCCTCTTTGAACTTAGAGAAATCGGCTTGATAGCTTTCACTATTCATGTAACAAGATGTAGTAAGCGTTGAACCTTGAGAAGCATTTGGAATCGGCCTAGAAGAAGTGCCAGATCCATTGGGTGAGCTTCCCACAATAGTAGTAATGGGAGGTGTAAAAACAGAACCAGAAGCAGCTGAATTAGCTAAAACCATTGCATTTGTTGCACCAACACCCATGGAACCGGTCTGACCAACTGAAGTGGCCAAACCGGTCTGACCGGTGCGTGGACCGAACTAGGATGAGGTGGCTGCCCTGAATAGTAATTCGCCGGCATGCCTAAATTTGGATCTATAACGTTTTCTGGTATACCTGACGTACTAGGATCTGTTTCTACAAAACTTTTATTTTTATCAAGATTACTAACCATACTAAGAAGTAACTCACTAGTAGCAGCGTATGCAGCATTTAATTTTTCATCCATCATACGAGTCACTTGTTGCATGAAATCAGAGGATGAGGATTCACCGGTTACCTTAGGAAGTTCTTCAACCTTGTCGTCTGATAGCTTGAAAGCCGGCATAACGAACTCCTCAACTCTCTTGACGAAACCACCGCGATCCTTCTTGAAACCCTTCAAGAATTGCGCCTTGAAGTGCTCCTCAGCAATCAGGTACCGCTTCCGCTCCTCGTCCGTGAGCTCTTCCATCGTCGCGGTGATGATGTTGGTCTTGTCGAGGTCGCAAGTAGCTCCCGACATCTTTGGAGTAGATTAGATCGGTTTAGAACCAGATCAATCGTTCCCCAGCGGAGTCGCCAAAAAGTATGTTGACACAAAGATGCGACAACACACTCGAAAACGCAGCACGGCTGTCACCACGGCCAACACCCGGCCTCCCTCGGCAAACCGGTCAGACCGGTTCCTGAACCGGTCAGACCGCTTCTGCAGGAGTCTGAAGACCTAGAAACTCGAGCTCGGGAGGGACCCGTCGGAGCTCAAGCAATCTAGGGTTGCTCTAGGGTCGCAGGCCACCTAGAACGTCCCTTGAACGCCGTAGAGACGAGCAACGAACAACAAGTATGGGGTTGGAAAAGGGCTAGGGTTTGAGAGATAAAAATAAGAGACATTGTATTTGATTCGATTGGAATACCTCAATCGGCCTTCTAGCCTTTATATTTATAGGCCGGGGAAGTCTTACCCCTCATGAGTCGGTTACAATGTGGGATTAAACTCGGAATCCTAAACCTACTCGATACTCGAATTACAGATCAAAACCGGTCTGACCGGTTTGACTCAATGACTGCCAATTTTGGCTGTCAACAGTTGGCCAGCCGCCAACCACGGTAGGCAGAGAACGCTGTCCGGTCCTTGTACGTCCTGCGTGGACAGTGCAAGGCAAAGGCCTTCGGTGGCCTATGCAGCGAGACAGCCACATGGGGTTCCTACGGGCGATGCTCCTATAGTCCTATGGTCATGTTGATGGAGGAGCACGTACTTGAGCAGCAATAGCATGATTGGCGACGAGGGAGAAGGGCAGTGCCGGCCCTGGAGGCGGGCAAGCGGGGCGGCCGCCCCGGGCCTCCGATTTGGCAGGGCCTCATCCCATGTATGCAAAGACTAGGGGTATGATTGTTGATTGGTTCGCTGCATCTAGCTTGGCCTGGCCCGTGAGATACAAGAAGCAAATGTTCGGTTGCCTGTACATCTAGCTGGGCCTGGCCCTCCTGGTGCAAAAGGCTCCGACGAGCCTGGTTCCCAAGAAACGAAATTGAAATGCGTTTCTCGGCAGTTTGGCTCGCGCGGGACGCGAGGCTGCATGCGGAAGGTGAGCGCGCATATCAGCTGTGGACAACCAATCATTGGGTGCTTTTATCCTGTGTCTGCACATTCGCGCAACCAAACAAAAGTACCGTGCATGCATCCGGCCTGTCCCAGCTGAGCCTGGCAGGTGGATGTGATGCAGGCTGCCCTGGGCAGCGAACCAATTGCCCTAGTAGTATTAATATTTGGCCCAATATCGAAGACGTGAAGTTACCGGTCTGGATTTTCTGGCCGGCTTCTGTGAAAAGGATCGAGACCGTATTAAAAAAAGAGAGAAAGTACTGCGTCCACGACCACGAGAAGCTACACGCACACACAAACTAGCTTGACTTGACTCCGAGGGAGAAGGGGAAGGAAAATGCATGAGTCGTTGGTTTAATTTGCTAGCAGTGAGATGGAGAGGTACTATTCATTTAGAGGCAGCGGTGCTCTTTTCGCTTTGTCTGCATATTTGATTTTGGAGGGAAGAGCAAGGAGGCCGGATACATTGGAGAGCTTGCTTGTGGAGAAGGATAGTGAAGGAGCCGTGTGACTGTTGCGCATGGAAGAAGAACAGGAATGTGGTGCCGTACTGCCGTGGATGTGGTGTCTACACGAGTAAGGGATTGATGCATGAAAGAGATGAGGCCGTGTGGGAGAAAAGCAAGCAGCTTGGCTGCTGGTGGACGACTTACTGGGAGAGAGGAGGAAATTTGTGAGACGGTAGTTCATAGTACGTTAGTACTCCGTATGTGGTTAGGATTAGTTCTATATATGAAGATGGGTTATAGTTAATGGGCTAGACAGATATAACTTATGAAATTTTAGAATTTGTGGTACAATTAGATTGAATATTTTCTCGAAATAGATAGTGATAAAATTAATTCACAAAGCTAGCAAATAATACCATTAAATATGCAAGGGTTTTCCAATATAATATTATAAAGGATTAGAAATTGGAAAAATGTTGCAAAGCACTTCGAATTGACCTAGGGTTTGCAAGCTTGAACTTGGATTTAGGATTTTTTTTCCATATGTTAAGAAAGAAATAGAGGATAACATAATTATTGCATTTATTTTAATTTAATTCATATCAGGGAAAGGTTGTGAGATGAACCAAGATAGAAAATAATGATTATAGTTATTGGATGGTATTCAGTAGAGGAGATGAGCCGGCAAAATTCTTTTGTCTAATGGCGAGCTGTTAATGGTACAAGAGTACAAAATAAGAAAGAAGTTGTAAGAAGATGTAGAATGATAAGTTTAATTGGCCTGGAAAAAGAAAAATTGGAAGAAAAAGAAATAAAATAGGTGAGGAAGAAAATAAGTAGAGAAACACGCTAAACGAGTTTAACCATAGCATATGCACATAGCAAATACATAAATAATCTCTATGGCTTCATCCGTTGCAACGCAAGGGCATATTTGCTAGTAATTATAAAGCAAGGATTGATTCAGCGGTACGTCGTAATCTATCTTCTATATATACTAAAAGGATCCTAGAGAATTGAAAACACGTTTCACCAAAAAATCCACCCCCACCCTCTCACAGAGGACCCATCTGTCGGGCTTTGGTGGGAGGGAAGAACAAAAAAATACAACAAAAAATTGACTGTTCCAGACTCTTTTAGTTCTTTCCCGCTAAACTTTTTTCACCGAAAAAGGACCCACCTAAATATACCCACATTTGTACCTACGTCTACACACAATTATCCCGTATTGCTAATAGACAATAAACGAAGAGTTTTTCTTCATATAAATAAATGCTAACTATTGAGTTTCGATAATACATAAAGCTCTCTATACATGAGAGAGCGAATATAAAATATTTTTAAAAGCGCTTCGCACGACTGGTCTGTTTAGTACCTACATGTCATCAATAAACGTGTGTGGCATATGAGTTGAAACAAATGTATAGAAGAGAGTTTAGCACGCGCGTGCCGTGCGGGTTGCAACTATATTTTATATGTTATGTTTAATTTATTTTATTTTATACATGTGCGTGCGCACATGTGCCTTTACTAGTTTTATAAAAAATCCTTAAAATTTTAGAGAATTATTAACCTTACTTTTTATAATTGGTCCGTCCCTAACCAGAATTAGACATTGACACGGTTTTCCCGCCAACCTCTTCCTGGATTCTGCCCTCGCTGGCCCTCGATTTATTACGTTTCATGACGTCAACTTTCCGACTCAGATGTATCACGCACGCGTCGATGGCCTCCATCATGGTGTGTCCTACCGGGGACAGCGCTGGCCACCCAAGGATTTAACACTGCATGCACGTATGGCTCGATCAATTAAAAAGTGATTCGGAAAAGACTGGATGCGTGCGGGTTTTAGCATTAAGTTTGGGCCAGAAACTTTGTACGTTATAAATATATGATTGGAAGTTATTCATTATTAAACAAAGTCTTGTTATCAAATATTTATATACATCCTTGTTCCATTAAATGGAATCCGAGATAGCATAGAATTGCCACGCCAAAGAGAATATATGCAACCATGCGTGATTTTTGTGCTCACTCTTTTAGTTGTTTAAAATTTCTATCTCTATCTAATTATAAAGTAAGGATTGATTCAACGGTACGTCATAATTTTACGAAAACCTCCCTAATATTTATAGAAATCAACCCACCATCCTTTACTATGTTGTATTTTTATTCCCTAATCCTAAACAGGGCAAGGCTTTTTTTCGTAGGTCCGGCATATGGGCCGCACACCCTCTTCGCATCCGATTCCAATAGGATTACGCGAGGCTGTTAATATATGGTAGATCTGGGTGCGCTTCTTTTTTTTTAGAAAAATCTGTGTGCTAGCTATTGGACCGTTTGTAGCTATTACGGTTGTGTCTGGGCCAGCGCCAGTAGTTACCTGGACCGTTTGTAGCACCTTTGGGCTAGCTTAACCATGCAATAGCGGGGCCAGGCAGCAAAATTAGTAATGCTCAGCTATGTGTTGTCTGTACATCAAAACATGGAGAAAATCAGTAGTTTTTGCTAGGCTCGGCAGTAGCAATGTGAACGCACTACCGCAAAAAACGTTTGTAGCAACGGTTGGAATGGTATTTGTAAGAACGGGCCATCCATCCGCTCCCGCTTTTCGCAGCTGGAAATAGCGCATTTATGGGGGCCGCCGATTCAACCGGCGGCTAAAAATTGATTCGTGGGCGTGGATCGTGGCGTCACCCGAGACTACAAATCGATTTAAAAACCAAAAAAAAAAGCCCCGCTCCGCCGCTGGGGCGCCGGGCTGGCTCGCCGCTCCGCCGCTCGCCTCCTTCGCGGTTCACCGCTTGCCGCTCCACTCTGCCGCGGCCGCCCGCACGCTCCGCTCTCCACTCGCCGCCGCCGTTCACGCCTCTGGCGCCGCCGCAAGGATAGCCCTGGCTTCCCGCAGGCACTTGTCCATCACCTGGCCGGAATGGAAGATAAGCATCAGATTCCCGGCAGCAATGTTTCAAAAAAAAAAGAGTTTTCTGGAAGTAAGGTATCCTTGCCTTGAACAGAGCAAGCCCGGCAGCAAGATTGGCAAGCCACGGCGTGCACCAGAGTAGAGCTCGGAGCTGAGCTCGGGGCCGCACCGGACCGAGGGCCGGCGAGTCCATGCTGCTCCGCTTGAACCCCGGCCGCCGTGGGCGTCCACCAGACGCTGCGCCCCACGCCCGGCCGGCACCGGCGTATCGCCGCTGCGCCACGCGCGTGCATCCGCTGAGGTGCTGGTGGTGGTGGTGGTGGTGGTGAGCTGCTGAGCTGCTGCTGCGCGCCGCGGGAGGCTGCTGAGCTCCTGCTGCCGCTGAAGAGATAAGAAAGATGAGGAGGGGAGAGCACTTGAAGAGATAAGGAAGAGAGAGAGGGAGCAGTAAGAGCACAGCGTGAGGATAAAGGAAGAGAGAGAGAGAGCAGTTGCTTTGAAAAAAGGGAGAGAGCTCTGTAGGGCGGGTGAGCTCCACCCCCGTTCATCAAAAGTCTTTTCCAGGGGCGGGTCTGCCTGCCACCCGCCCCTGGAAACGGACCCCTTAGCAGCAACGGGTGACCCCCTCGCCCGGCTTAGCTAATGTGTTATTAGTTATGGGCCGAATGCTACAGTATTTCCTTCGTTTTGTAGCCACGGCTCGGTTTCGCACCCGCAGCTAGAAAAAAACGGATCGCTTCTACAAATCGTTTGTGTGGTAGTGACGTGGCTAAGTTTTAGACCAACAACTTCAGTTTAAACCGGTGGTCCATGTGATTGCTCCACAATCTATAGGTGTGTCGTGTCATATCTCTTCTATCTAAAACGATGATCGTAATCTCAAAAAAAAAATCTAAAACGATGATCGACGAGTGGGCCCTCATATCCTAAAAAAATTAAAAGAAAATGAAACCGAAGAAGACCGGTACGTATTTCCTCTTCTAACTAAATTCTTGACGTGCGAGCAATAGAGACTTCACCAGATAAGATATGATCCTAAGCTCTCCTATTTCACGTGTGTTTGTCTCGCCGTCACCAAACACTTCAAACCAAATCATGCAGCGTTGCTGCTTAATTAAGCTGATACATACTCCTCTGTCCCCATTTAAGTGTCGCTCTGTTTGTGAGGGGAGCACGCTTCCCAAGCGACTCTTAAAAAGGGACGGAGGGAGTAGTTGTTTACCGCAGAACTAGAAAATTAGTAGGGGAATTCTCTGTACACGCCTCAACACCATTGGAAAATAGATGTGGTACTACCAGGTTGATCTACCCAAATCCATTGTTGATCCACCATGCAAGCACTGAATTACAACTTCGACGATGCTGAGGGATCACTGAGTATAACTTTCAATTTCAATTATATTAGACGACTATACGCATAATTTTTAATTATATATCTTTCACTGTAGTATCTTACGGATACATTTGCTAGTTTAATATTAAAGTGAGTAATGAATTTTCGTGTGTTCTAACTTGAAAAAATTTCGTCCGTCATCGGTCTCTGCATTGTATTCGTGTGTTCTGCCTTCAAAAAATTTCGTCCGTCGTCAGTCCCTGCGTTGTATTCGGTTTCCTTCGTCCGTCAAACACCCCGGCTCTGATGGAATCATGGAACGTGTTCCTAACTTCTCTCAAGGCGATCGCGGGATGTCGTCTCGTCATCTGATCATCCATGGGCCGTGGATCTTCCAGACTAAAGTCTATGGGCCTGTAGGCTGGATCGATCAAACACACACAGAAAAAAAAACAATGGGCACCAGATCATACGTACACGATTTTAACTCTACAGAATCACTGTCCTCAAATGAAAAAAACTCTACAGAATACACACACACGATTCAAATCCTTTTGCGTATGCTGTCCACCTTAAGAGAAACTCCAACAGCCTCTTCAAATCTTTAGCTAAATATAGAGTTTTACCTCTTTTATATAATATAGAAAATCACCTTTTTTGGTATGGAAACCAACAGCCTTTCCAAATCCTGATGTCCATATTTTAAATCTAAGTCCACGTCAGCTCGCATTTTTTTCGGAGATCAATCGCATCGCGTCCGCGTCCACCGCCGCGTTCGCCCGTCGCCTGCCGCGTCCGCCCGCCGCCGTCGCATCCGCCCGTGTCGCGTCCGCCCGCTGCGTCCGCGTCCGCGTCGCGTCTCGTGTCCGATCACGCACAGACGAGGGAAGCTCATCGACGACTGCGACAACGTGTTGGGCGCTGCCGTGTTGATCATATCATCGCACAGATCAGAGGACGCGGATTGAGATTTGATTGGAACTGGAGCTCACGATACAGAAAGGCATTGGCATGATTCATCTGATGAAAATGGAACAGCAAGTGACGCAAAGAAGTACATGGGCCAACTTTTTCACAAATAATCAGATTCACGTGTTCTAATTTCAAAACACAAGTACCTGGACGTCCATAAGAAGTCCCTGAATCAGATTAATGTATTCTCCTACGGAGCAAATCAGCTCTCTTACCCAGCAGAGAAAGCAAGGACGACCGACGGATTCTCGTCCGCGGCGTCTCGGCAACAGCAGCTAGCCTCCAACAACAAGTAAGCGGGCAGCACCTCGTCGCTCCGCTCCGCTCCGCTCGGCGCTCGAGCTCCACCCTCCACATACAGCGGCAGCGACAGAGCGCAGCTTGATTTCGTCAACACCGCAGTGCCTGCGGCAGGATCAGGGCCAATGGGGGCGGGAGCGGAGGCCATGGGCCGCCGTTGCGGCGGCGGTGGCTGCTGTTCTGCTCGTCGTCTCCTGCACCGCGGCGGCGCCGCTGCTGCTGCAGCAGCACAGGCACGCCAGGATCACAGGTACGCGCTCGCCCGCCCGCACTTCCTCCTCACCTCTGCAACGTGCCATCCGCGGACCGGCGAACCTTCTTCTCCATTGCAGCGACTGTGCCATCGCGGGCGCCGCCCACGACGGTTCACCTTCGTCGACGGTTCGGATCCACACTCCTTCACGTCGGCGCGCTGCCGACGGCCGTCTCCGTGCCAGATGCGTGCCGCCGGCCACCCTCGTGCCGGGTCGCCGCCGCCGTCTTCCAACGTCGTCGACCCCCTACACCGGCGATGCCACGGGCGGGTGATGCGCGGCAAAGTGCGGGAAAGAGGAGGGGAGGGCGCGAGAGGGGGCGGGAAGCGCGGGAGGAGGGGGATGGCGAGGGCGATGGCCTCGGTACATCTGCTGAGCGAGCGCGACGGGATTGCGATGCAGGTAGCGAGCCAGGGAAGATGGCGATGCTGTTGGAACGGGAAATATCGATGTTTTTTATTTTTTTACCGAGCCCAGCCTATTTACCGAGGCTGTTGGAGTTGCTCTTAGGTATTTACATGATCTTAGAAAATGTTTTCTTATAAAAGATTTTGAAAATGTTTCCTTTTTAATTAACTTCGCATGATAGACACCAATCATTACGTAAACTATTGGAAACCAAATCATTTGTCCGATTAAAAGAAACATGGCATGCGTAGTGATTCAATACACATTGGAGTAAAAAGGTTGTACTACTCTAGAGATGCCACTACAGGAAACCGGCTGTTTGCCGAGTGCCTGCAAAGCCCCAAAAACTCTCGGCAAAGCTTTTGCCGAGTGTAACACTCGGCAAAGCCGAGTCAGCATATCTCGTGTCGGCAAAGGGAGTGTTTGCCGAGTGTCGGATGTCGGGCACTCGGCAAAGCCTTTGCCGAGTGCGAAACCAGACACTCGGCAACATAAAGCACTAACAGACGGCCCCCCAACGGAATACGAGTAGAGCATGGAAACTACGTACCCATCTACTTGCCGAGTGCTACCCTCGGCAAAGCCCCCACTCTTTGCCGAGTGTCGCCCTAACAGGCACTCGGCAAACATGTGTCTGGACCAGGCCGGCCCATCTGTTTGCCGAGTGTCTGGTGGGCCACACTCGGCAAATAGGCAGCCCTTTGCCGAGTGTCCGGCGGCCACACTCGGCAAACAGGTGACAGCCAGCAGGGCAGCAGGCCAGCCAGGGCCGCCCTTTGCCGAGTGTTAAAGCCAAAACACTCGGTAAAGGCTGTCCAGAAATGACAGAAACAACCTCTTTGCAGAGTGTTTTGGCTTTAACACTCGGCAAAGCATGTCTTTGCCGAGTGTAACACTCGGCAAAGCCCCTATACCCCCCCTATTTCTACTGCTCGGTCACGTATATAGGACCCCATCAAAAAAGACATTTCAGGCAGTTCATATACATGATCATATTCATCACAGGCAGTTCATATATATTCACATGCATCACAGGAAGTTCATATATATACATCGACCATAAATCCGCAACGGACATATATCACAGGCAGTTCGACAATAAAGGTTCACAAGTACACAATTTGTAACGACATAAAGTGACCAACATTCACACATGTTCACAAATGTTCACCAACTACATAAACGCACCAACTCACTGAGGAGGGGCTCCAAACAGAGATCGAACCGCCCGCGTCGCTAGGTCTTCTTCTGGAGCGCGTCGTTTGAAGCCGCCGAGCCAGGAGTCTGTCCCAAAAGAGATTTAAGTCAGAAACTTAAACTACAGAAACTTAAACTAATAGAATAGATATGTAATTAAGTGAATGAAGTGACTCACGGGAGAAATGGGAACACGCGGTGGAGGCGGGGGTGGCATCGCCGGGGCGGAGCTTCACCCACCCGCTGGCCAATGCTCTGCATCCAGGCATACATCTGCTCCTGCCATAGCCGGTTCACCCGCTCAGCCTCCTCCTTCTGCCTCTCTTTCTCGGCCTCGCCTCCCTCATCTGTGCACCTCCAGCTCCCAGCTGCTTCCGTCTCTCCGTCTCT
>OAMR01000148.1:2477790-2501547 GCA_900205405.1 Echinochloa crus-galli | reverse complement strand
AAGCCTAATTAATCAATTTTTGGACAATTTTTCGCACATACAAACGAAATGCTACAGGAGTGTGTGTCTGGCAGGATGCATATGCCTGTGCGTGCCTGATCGTAGTTTTCACGGGAACTACTGCCTGCAATCGGTACCCAAATCAACGAAATGTCATTTTTTGTTGAGCAGAAGGAGCTGCTTTATTGATTGCGTCGGCAATCACGGCCAGTAGCGTCCACATCATCCGTATCGGGCGCGTGACTCGGCAGTGCGGATCGCTTGGAGTACAAGTGAGTTCTTGGCCAGGACCCACGCCTTTTTGACTTGCAAAGATTTAACCACTACCGGAGAGCTATCCGTTCGGACTGCATTGTTCTACAATCCTACTGGCTGCCAATGCTTTTGTGCACGCCGTCCCTTCATTGTCTCTACCACCAAATTCCTCTGAAAATCTACTCCATTCGTAATCCGTACACTCTCTGGGCGAACTGATCGAACTAGTATTTTGCAGTTCCATACCCGTGCAAAAGCATCGGCATCTTCTGAATAACTTTCTTTTCAAGCTCTAGAATTCAAAGCACGAGTAACACGAACATGCTAAGCGTTTCGTTTTCATCTTCTCTTCTTCTCGCAAGGACGCTCCTCCCTCCATGGGTCCCCGTCAAAGAGAGTACAAATCACGCACCAAAGCCGTGAAGCAAAGCTCCCGGGGCGATAGCCGACAGAGATTGTGCGTGTGAAAAGGCAGCCCGATGCCCTCTCTTACTGGCTGCCGATACGTGCAGAGACAAGAGGTCGGGCGCTGCGGCGCGTGGAGTTGAAAGAGAGGATGAAAAGGTGAAATTTTGATCATGGAATGTGAACCGAATGATTGGGCGCGGCACGCGGAGCAGTGGGCTGGATACGGATTTCACACCAAACGATCAGGCACTGAGCTCGCAATCACCTCTCGTCCACTACTCCGTCCGCGCCCCGTGCAGCCGGGCTCTCGCCGGCCACCCACTGCCTCCGCCCAAATCATTCTCCTCTCGATGCGCCTGATCCCTGATGCGACGTCCAACTGTTTGATGGTCTTGCAGTTGCAGGCCGCTGGTGTTTTTGTGGCCTCTCAAAGGATTGGAGTTGGCGTCAGTTTGTACGAGTAATTTACTAATTTAGATGCGGTAACAGCTGCGGCAACGACGCCAGGTTGGAACTCTGGTGACCACCGATTTGTAAATTGTGGAAGCTGGGTCGATTAGCTCACCCGGAATTAACAAGCATATCTAACCGGGGCGTCTGATCGAGGTTAACCTGGCGTCGCAGAAGGAGATGAGGCGATGACGCAGTTTTTTCTTTTCTAGTAGTACATGACTACAGTAGATGGTATGCATCCAACCTCTCTTGATCAGCATCGTTGCTAGATTAATTCAAGGGATAGCATTGATTAATGTGTTTGGTAGCGTAGGAACGCTACCCTTCAGCTGTATGCTGATGTCACCAGCGTTGCTTCAAATTTGATTGTATATTCCAGAGCTAGTCCAGATGCTTCCACACTGGCTCATGAGCCTCATCTTGAACTCGCACGACTACAAAATACAAAGATGTCACGTCCAGATTCTTGGCCAAACCTGGATTCTAGCTGCACGTACGACATGCATATGATGCGAGGGTAAGGTCGTTACATGATAGCTTTGGACCAGTGGCCAGTAATCCATCACGCACGTCACCACACCTTTGTTATCATATCTCACCCCTCGCCGATATACATCATGTAAGCGTGACCACAAAATTCACCCGAGTTTTTATTTTTAGATAGAAAGCATCCATCGTATTTCGACAGTTCATTCATTCTTCCCCAAGGGATAAAAGTTTGGAGACGGACGGGAGGTGCTCGCGCGACCATGATCTTCCGTAGTGCGAAGCGATAAAGCAAAGCAAGCGGCCACATCGTTTTCCTCCGCTCCAGTTTTGGGCAGGCAGCAGGAGGCCACGCGAGCGAACTGGCGACGTACTAGCGCGACACGAGCCGGGCACGCCAACGATGCGCGAAATGCTTTCGGTTCTCTTGCCCGAAACGCAGCGTTCGACTCGACCCCCGTCGGTGCACGCCCCGGAAGGCGTGTCCGCACACGCATCCGCTCGCGCCGCGCACGGGGCGCGCCGGGCACGCGATCCGCCCGTGCCCTTTCGGCTCGCGTGCACTGGCCCCTGGCCACCCGAAGGCCGAAACGAGGTGGGGCGCGGAGCCCACGCGTATCCGCTCCGCGCCTCCGCCTCGCCTCGACGTCGCGGCCGCGCTCGCGGGGTCGCCGGGGTTGCTGCGACCAAGCCAGCGGAGGCGCGCGCGTCGCATTCGCATCTCATCCTCATCATCCCCGGCGAGCGGCGTCGCGGTCGTGGTCGCTCCCGTCGCTCGGATGCGCCCTGGATATTTTGTTCGTTTGACTGGCCAAGAATCGCAGCGATTTCGTGCAGTCGTGCTCGTCTCTGCCCTACCACCCGGGGCAAGATTTATGAGCGTTTTGTACTCGAGTTTTATTGCCCCTCCTGTCGGCAGGTTGCAGCGGCACGCATCGGGCAGGAGCAGTTTCCCTGTCGGAGAGCGTGAGGTGGCTATCAAATTTCAGCTCGTCAATGCCTCGGATGGGCAGTGCAATGGCCATGGCCTGTCCGGCAGCATGTTGCAATCGACTTTCAATTGGGGCATTAATGTGCCCAACACGCATTTGCATCCTTGATAGGTTGTTTGACGCATTTACGCAAAAAAAAACTTTTTTCCCTTTCCCCTTGATATTCTTACATCTACCACTTGCAGCAAGCAGCATATGATCCTCGATGAAACGGCTACAAACATTACCATCAGCACACCTGTATTATTGTGCGGACTAATGCTAGGCTGGTGGCACATCCAAAACCACACAACAGTGATGACTCGGTCCACTTGGAAATCGATCGGAACCAGCAGAGTTTGAAAATTTTCTTCGTCTCGCCTTATTTTTCTTCTTCTGTTGCTCTCCAAGAATCGATTAATGTTTGTTTTTCTCATGTTTTTTTTCACAAATAGTTTTGACGAAATAACAATATGAGGGGGGACCCTATACTATGCTATCACGTGTCTGTGAAGACTTATGGAACCATGATTAGCCAATAAGAAACTCTTTGTTGGTCGTACAGTTGCACGCTGGACCTGCCCATCGGTGATATAATTGAGGAGGTACGATTCAAACTAGTCCTTTTTGAGGTCCAAATCAATGGCGCCCACAAGCTCGTCAGCCCTTGGATCAAGAACGTTCTGAATTCAAATTTGTTTTTACTACACCAATTCGTCAGTTTTCCGTTTGAAAGCAACATCAGCCTTATCACGCGGGTACCCTGAGAGAAATAGGTGAATATAGGTTGTGTATGTATTGGTGATCAAAGTTCAAACTATAGTTATTATCAAAATAATAATAAAAAAACTCAGTTAGGGTGGGATACTCCCACCATGATTTACTCTAAGAAGAAGATGCTGTGCTTGGAATCCAGGTTAAGATAGGAGTTTCAATGACTCTGAGTTCAACTCTCTAACAGGCGCATCACGAAAAGTTATCAAAACACATATCCTGTTCTTAAATGCACCACGAAACTGATTGTAAAATGCAATCAATTAAGGAGGCTTAAAATTTATCAAATAGAAATCTTACCGCCGTTTAAAATCACAATCACATCCATAGTACTCTTATCAACATCAACGGCGCCGAGGCCGTTGATCCATAACACTATACGCCTTTTGGAGTATAGTGAAAAAGAAGATATTTCCAAGGAAAAGAACTCTGCATGGAAGCAAATTATTGTACTAACCCTACCAAAGGCGTGAAATTAATCAACACAAAATCCAGGGATTTAAAAATCTTTAGGCTTTTAGCTCTTGGTGCAAACGAAAAGCCAAATTCTTGCAAAGAACAAAGGGCGCCACCATTGGCAAGTCAATCCAGCCCACCATACCCCAACCCGATCACACGAGAGCAAAAAAACTTCTCGTTCCTTCCGTCCTTATCTTCTCGCTACAGTTCATCAGGGCGGAGCGGAGGCGATTTCTCGATCCCGCGCCCGTTCCTCGCCGATTCCTCCTCTCCGACGGCCTCGCCGGCGTTGGAGAGCTGAGAATCGGTTAGAGAAGCGGGCGCGGTCCTCTATATAGTTAGTTTTTCTTCTTATAGTTTTTTCTCAGTATGTTAGGGTTCCTGTCGTCGTCTTCGCCAGCAGCAGTTTCGCTTCCCGGTTGGTGGCTGTGATGGCCGGTGCTTTTGTCCCTCCGAGGCTCCTCCGGTGGTTGTGGCGGTGACGGCGCAGCTCCTGGTGAAGTTCTTGTGAGGTATGTCTACTCCTCCCTTGAGAAATCGGGTTGGAGTTTCTCGGTTGCCTCTTCGCTGCTGGTCGATTTAGAATCGCCAGTAGCCCTTGAGGCGCTAGATCCCCTTCGTCTCGATGAAGGGTTTACTGGGCGTTCAACGATGTATGCGCACATCAATTTCTTAGATGTGCCAGCATGTGCCAAGCTTGGTTCCAAAAACCTAGATGTGGCTTCGTCAGAAGCTTCCTCGTCGAGCTGGAGATCGGCTTCAAGCTGCATGCTCGCCGTTTCTTTCTTCCACGGAGGGAATGACGAGCGATGGCTCCGGTTGCCAGCAGTGAGGATCACCGGGAAAGAGCTTCAAGGACTTTGTTGTAATTTTCTATCTTCTGGGGTTGTTCTTGTAAGCTGTTTATGTAAACTGTTATATTAATAAAGTTACAACCCGGTTTCTAAAAAACAATCGAGCACACGTGGCAGATCGCGACTGGCTGCGACTTGGCATTCGCGCGTGCTACCTGGCGTCGGATGACGCCATGGACGAGAGCAACAGCCCTTCTTCCAAATTGCATTTTCTTAAAATAATTTCCAGGGGGCGTTGTTTAGTTGATTAAAATAATTGCCTTAAAATAATTGCCTTTTGGCTCCTGATTTTGTTTGCTCCTGTAGTAGCAAAGTAGAGATGATTCTAGGTGCAACCTCTTGGAAACAAGGCAGAGCTGAAGAATTCTCTGTTGTTTGCCATTATCAGTACCGCAACTCGACATGAAAAGCTTATGACTATGCTTTCACGGGACTTCAGCGTGTCAAGTGCTGATAAAGGTGAAGTATGATGGAGAGAAGAGTGTGGACGCAACAGAGCTCCAAGCTAGTCCCGACCGGCTAACTCATACAGCTACAGTCATGCTCTTAGCTAGACAGCTAGTGACCGGTCATGTTCTTCAAAGAAACCAAACCATGGAAGCACATCTGTTCAGTGCGTTGGGTTGATCCCTCAGAGGAAGTTTTCAGTGTTCCACCAAGCATGCAGTGAGTTAGCTGTAACTCCTATCGTTTGCCGGCGACGACCTAGGGGTAACTGCTAGTCATCAGCTATAGTATTCAGTCATCTACCACTACCAGTGCCCTGAAGATTGTGGTTTGGTTAGGATGCACGCGAGAGCACTAAAACCGCGAGAAGCCCATTCAGAGCTGAACCATCCAATATTTTATTCCAAGATGGCGATGCAATTCGCGGCAGAAGCATCTGGAGGACCTTGCGTTGTTTAGTTGATTAATCGAATCATTCTGTGCTAATCCATCGCGGAGAAGAAATCGCATTGAACAGCGAGGAGGAGATGCTTGCTTGGCTTCGCGTGCACGGCCTCAAGCCTGGCACTATATAATGCCCTGGCCGCCAGAGCCTTTCTTCACCAGAGAGACGCTTCATCCCCACCCCTACCCCACAAGAACACCAAGCCACAAGCCACCATCCCGTTCCACTCCACGGTGAGGTTGAGAGATCCGAGCAAATCATCCGCGACGCAGCAACAGGTTTGTTCTCTGAACTCTCTGATTCTTTTTAGCAGCAGGGAAGTTTGCACGGCACAAAGAAAGGTCCGGTTCAAGAAGGCTCTTCCTTTGGGTTTATTAGAATCCTCAAAGGAAGTTTGTTCTTGGGTTTGGATTTTTTCTCACCTCATCACCACCTCTCCTAGGAGGAACAGAGATCCAGGGAACCTTTTTTCTCTTCTGGATTCTTGCCGCCTTTTGGCCTTTCGAAAGGGTTCTTTTGCAATACCCTTCTTGATCACCATCCCTTTTTGTTCGCACAAACCCCGCTGTTTCTCTACTTTTATTGAGAAACAGGGCTGATTTCCAAACTTTCTCCTACTTTGATTTTGCTTTAAAAAGCTCCTCTTACCCCTCCCCGTTTTTAGTTCTTCCCATCCCAGCCTCTTCTTCTAGCTCCATCCAAAGCTGTCATAATGGCCGCAGCCATAGACATGTACAAGTACTACAGCACTAGTGCACACCAGATCGCCGCCTCCTCTTCTTCGGATCAGGAGCTTGCGAAGGCACTCGAGCCTTTTATAACGAGTGCTTCCTCCTCTTCGTCTTCCTCCCCCTTCCACTACTACTCGACCTCTTCTTCCATCACCCAAGATTCTTACGTGTCTACCCCCTCCTACGCCACCTTCGCCACCTCGCCTCTTCCCACCACCGCCGTCACTTCCTCCTCTTGTTTCTCGCAGCTTCCACCACTCTACTCGTCGCCGTACGCGGCGGCGTCGGGCGTGAGTGGGCATATGGGCCTGAACCAGCTCGGCCCGGCCCAGATCCAGCAGGAACCGCACGCGGCTGTGGCTCGGCACCTTCGACTCCGCCGAGGACGCGGCGCTCGCCTACGACAAGGCGGCCTTCCGCCTCCGCGGCGACATGGCGCGCCTCAACTTCCCGGCCCTCCGCCGCGGCGGCGCGCACCTGGCCGGCCCGCTCCACGCCTCCGTGGATGCCAAGCTCACGGCCATCTGCCAGTCCCTCGCCGGGTCCAAGAACGGCTCCCCCGACGCCGAGTCCTCGGCCGCGTCCCCGCCGGACTCGCCCAAGTGCTCGGCGTCGGCGTCGACGGAGGGGGAGGACGAGTCGGTCTCCGCCGGCTCCCCGCCTTCCCCGACGCAGGCGCCGCCCGTCCCGGAGATGGCGAAGCTGGACTTCACGGAGACGCCGTGGGACGAGACGGAGGCCTTCCACCTGCGCAAGTACCCGTCCTGGGAGATCGACTGGGACTCCATCCTCTCATGAACAATCAACTGCAACTACACTACTATAGTAGTAGCAAAGATTCAGTCACTCAGCTCAATGATGACAGCTCTGTGTAATTTTCATTTGGGTTTTTGCGGCTGCGTTGGCTCGATGGCATTTTAGACATCGGCCATGCCGGCTGCGAGTAGCAATGAGTAACTAGCTAGTGAATCGTCCAGTGTTGTACGTGATGTAGCAGTATGCAGTCAGTGTTAATCTCCTGGTTGAGCTGCCGGTTGTTTTTTCTCACGGCACGGCCAGTCGAGAAGGTCAAGTGTAATCCTTGTTGTTATGATCTGTTCCAGCTTAATTCATCATCTAGCTTATGTACGTAACCATAATTGTCTAGACTCTTTGTTGCTTGTCCGATCAGTGTTGTGATGATGTGCATCTTTCATGCTCTTGCATGTTGATGTGCGCACCTGTGACTTGTCATCTAAGCAGTTTGTGGACTTGAGCCTTTTGGCTCCTGATTTTGTTTGCTCCTGTAGTAGCAAAGTAGAGATGATTCTAGGTGCAACCTCTTGGAAACAAGGCAGAGCTGAAGAATTCTCTGTTGTTTGCCATTATCAGTACCGCAACTCGACATGAAAAGCTTATGACTATGCTTTCACGGGACTTCAGCGTGTCAAGTGCTGATAAAGGTGAAGTATGATGGAGAGAAGAGTGTGGACGCAACAGAGCTCCAAGCTAGTCCCGACCGGCTAACTCATACAGCTACAGTCATGCTCTTAGCTAGACAGCTAGTGACCGGTCATGTTCTTCAAAGAAACCAAACCATGGAAGCACATCTGTTCAGTGCGCTGGGTTGATCCGTCAGAGGAAGTTTTCAGTGTTCCACCAAGCATGCAGTGAGTTAGCTGTAACTCCTATCATTTGCCGGCGACGACCTAGGGGTAACTGCTAGTCATCAGCTATAGTATTCAGTCATCTACCACTACCAGTGCCCTGAAGATTGTGGTTTGGTTAGGATGCACGCGAGAGCACTAAAACCGCGAGAAGCCCATTCAGAGCTGAACCATCCAATATTTTATTCCAAGATGGCGATGCAATTCGCGGCAGAAGCATCTGGAGGACCTTGCCGGCCGAGCCCACCAGCAGCATTTCTCAAGCTTATCCCCTTGAAAACGACCTGATGGCCGCGGCGGACCAGCCAATCCTCATCGCCTCCGCATCCGACGGGCCTTACCTTCCACTGCCACTAGACTCATTTCTTTAATCCCCCACATCCAAGTCGCCGGTGAAAGAAGAGCACAAAGAGAGGCCGCAGATAATGAGGCATCCCCAACCAACGGCCTCTCTACGAGCGCCTATCCATCTCTGTCTTTTGTTCTCATTCCCTCGAGCAATTGCTGTGCAAAAGAACCAACAACAGTTGATCGTACCTTCTGCGAAAATTTTGGCTGATGATCGACAAAGAGGCCTAAATGACAGGTGCCGCCCTCGACAGCTTTGTCACACACAAAAATAAAAAGTTTCAGTTTTCGTGCAGAGAGCATTTCCTTTGCATTCCCTTCCATGCAAAGTATTGGCAACCTTGCCTTCATCTCATCATCTGGGTGCAAGTGCAACCTCCGCCGCCACTAGTAGTTGCAGCCGAAATCTATCCCCATGCTTAACAACCAAGCACGCACGCACACCTGTTAGGCTGCTGCACACTCGCACTGCTCCTTTATTCTTACCCGAAACGCCAAGAACAAGGACAAGATAGCACGCACAAAGAATTCTCCATCACAATAAGCAACGGCAGCTAGCAGAACGCCCTTTCCACATTGGCATTTGGCGCAGGAGCAGGGAAAACAAACACCCGGCGATATGGCGCGGAAGCAATCGATCGGAGATATGATATGGGCGGATTTGATGAGGCGGCAAAGTCCGGAGGGCATATGATGCTTTCACATCGCCCCGACCCGAATCTGCCGTAGCCCGTAGAGGGGTCGTCAAAGTCGCGGAAAGCGCCGGCGAGGTGGACCGGCAATTATATCATCCCTATGGCCTGCGGTTGCGGCTGCCTGCCCAACTCATTTGGCTCGCTATCCGTCCCGTCCGGCTCCGGGCTCCGGATTTGTCCAGCGGTGGAGTCCGCCAACTGCAAGATGCAACGGGCATTCGATGATAGGAGGAGGATATCGTAGCGATCGTCTCTTTCCCGTCCGTCACTTTTGGAGGTTTGTGTAATTGGCCGTGAAACGAGTTCTAGAAGCGCAATTGATTTCTTGGCCACTTGGATGTGACTCCGGTTACTGCAGTTATGGGTTATGTATACAAGTGGTAACCATGAGGATCGGTGGATGAACAACCTACAGGGTACAGGAGAGGAGAGGTGAGCATGATCCGTGCCGTGTCTCTGTTGATTGGCAGGCAGCGGGCTGTCAAGGTTAAAGTCTGGTTAGGTTTAACTGCCATGACACGCACGCTCGGTACTTGTTCTCCGGCACCTTGTGCTTGTCCCGTCCTGTCCGGCTGTGGCGCCACGCTTGGAGGCTTCTGCTCGCATCAGCAGAGCAGGCCGTAGCCATCGTTTTCCTTTCCGGCCGAAAAAGCTAGCGCGGGAGGTGCGCTGCGCTAGCGCAACTTGCGCGGCTCCGCTTGCAAAGCACGCGAAGTTTAGGCCCTCCCCGGACTAGGAGGAGGGCCTTGGGCCCTTGGCCGATCGCGACGGAAAACCATGTGGCGGGTACGCGGCGACAGATAGATGCAGATGATGCGCCGCTGCCTGATCCAGTGTAAGCCCTGGACGCTGCTCTGTGCTCTCCGGATTCCGGTTCCGGCTCCTCCGCTGTCGTGCGTGGGAAAATCGAAGGCGGCGCAGGGAGATCAGGAGATGGCGCGGAGAATTCGGTTCGGAGGCTGGGGGTGGGGGCCTGCTGCAATCTGGCCAGCTTCGGGTCTCGGTTGGAAACGAATTCTCCGCGCTACGGCCCACGGACGCGTGGTCCAAGCAAAAGGCTTCTCCTGGCCTCCTGGGCCTGAAGCGCTTTATGAAGAAGTGTGCACGTGATGTGAGCGGTCTATCCATTTCTCGGCCCGAGGACTCTCATAGCCAGCAACACGAGAAAACGACTGGGCCATACGCCCATACTATCCGTGGGCCGATAGAAACGGATTGATGAGAGCTGCGAAGTAGACCGTGGACTCGTTTTGTTCCAAGCCTCGCCAAGGTATGGGCTTACTCTATTAGTGGTGGCTTCCTAGTACAGCTTTCCTTTTTTTTTTTGCGAAAGAGTACAGCTTTCCATGACTTGGGATTTCTTTGGGCCTAGACCAATGGAATCAAACAACTTCAGGCTTCGGCAACTACCTAAAGGATCATCTCAAAAACTATCTAGCTTAAAGAAAGAAAATCTGCCAAGATGCTCCAAAGTCCAACCAAAGGGGAAAACAAATGATCTTCCAAATAACCTACCATGTTTTTAGGTCGGTGGTAACTTACACGTGCGTCATTTTCAGCATGTGCTTGACCTTCCTTGCCAGGCTGCCACTCTTTCATATGAACAATCATGGTGACTGCTTAGCATAATCCATTAACCCAGTAACAAATTCCTCACATTTTCCATACCGTCTCCAACCACAGAGCTCCAACGACCTGTCACCTATGATTGGCCGGGTATTTTTTGTAGATATTTCCGAGGCGGCGCCAGGTCGGACGGGTTGACCCCTGGCGTGAGTGCGCGGCGCCGAGAAGGACAAGGGTCGATGCCGGGCACAGTCAGCACGGCGATGCCCCGTCGATCTCGATCTTTATTCTTTTAGCGGCGTCGTTGTCACGCGCCTGCCTTTGCCTCCGAATTGCCTGCGATTTTTCTCAGTACAAGCCCGGGCTGCTGAATGCGTGTAGCATATATACAAGTGGTGCAGTATCTTATGCTGCATTTTTTGGCTCTCACATCCTTGTCACTTTCGTGGATGCTAACAGAGACCGGCCCAGAAATGGACTCGGAATATGAACTGCTCAAGGATGCAACAACAACCGTCACTCTGAAACTGCGCCCCCCGACCGTGATGGTTTAACCACTTGGAAAGAGACCGTTATGTATGGTCGATCGATCGATGGATCGATCCACTGCACGGATAGATCGTTAATCATTGTCTGGTTAATGCGGAATCAAAGATGGTTTTAGTTGGAGCACAGTGTCAGAGATGACTTTAGCTGGAACGAGCAATCAGCAGCAGGTCATCGCCAGTGCCAATCGGATCTTAACTAGTCTATTAAAAACAAGTCTCATAGGATTCGAACAGTTGACCTAGCTAGTCATTTCGCTGTCCTCGTCGAGTTATTGGTAGTACGTTTTTGTATTGGCTCCGTAGCGTAATCTTGCTCCTGCAGCAGCTACTTTGATTGGACGTTTCTTTGGCTTCTTTTGTTTGTTGCAATCGAGTTTAAGATCAGGTTCCTATGCTGTTCTAATTGCTTTGTCTGTCTGGCTGTCGTCGCGTAGATGGCCGCGATTATTTCTGAATACCAATATGCATGTCCGTGTCTGTGGATATGTGACGCTCGTCCGCTTCGTTCTGTCCCTGCAATCCTGCATGCATTGTACGCGTAATGGCTACGGATTATGTGATACATTAATTAGCAATTAGCAATGAGATTGTGGCAGTACAACGACACTACTGCTATTCATGGTAGGCATTTTCAGGACCAGTCAAAAAAGGATTCTGGAGCCGGTTGTGGCCGGTCGGAACAAGCCACCCTATCTATCCGTATATGTGATGCATTTTTTTTTACAACCGGTTACTTTAAGTTAATTACTTTATCGGCTATGAATTGATTTTTAAAGCTGCTACGGAGCATTTCACTGGAGAACGTACAGAAGGCCCGGGTGCAAAGTGTAACCATAAAAAAAAAGCAAGGTGTCTTTCGAAATCTTTTTTTATCTGACACGTAAATATATGTATGATCACACGAAATAACGAGGGAAGCGAGAGAGAAGTAGGCGACGAGTCAATTTTGCTGGTAATAACAACAACTGGAAGGTAAGATTTGACGCAATGGGAAATTTTATAAAAACGAAGTAACATAGAAAAAAAAACTATTCGTAGGTGGCATGACACTTGAACTGTTTAAGTACCACCAACACACTATATGCTGACAAAATCCAAGGGAAGCAAAACTTAAAAATTTAGAAACAGTAGTAGTGTTGACAAAAAACGCGCCAACACACTTGAAGATCGATCAAACGCGCAGCACGGCCGTCACAACGACCAACTCCTGACTTCCCGGGGCAAACCGGTCTGACCGGTTTGAAGGACCGGTCTGACCGCTTCTGGTCGGGAAACCGTGAAGACCTAGAAACTCGAGCTCGGGAGGGACCCCGTCGGAGCTCAAGCAATCTAGGGTTGCTCTAGGATCGGCAGGCCACCTAGAACGCCTTTGAACGCCGTAGAGACAAGCAAAGAACAGAATATGGGGGTTGGAAAAGACTAGGGTTTGAGAGGTAAAAATAAGAGACAATTGTATTTGATTCGATTGGAATACCTCAATCGGCCTTCTAGCCTTTATATTTATAGGCCGGGGAAGTCTTACCCCTCATGAGTCGGTTACAATATGGGATTAAACTCAGAATCCTAAACCTACTCGAATTACAGATCAAAACCGGTCTGACCGATTTGACAAACCGGTCAGACCGGTTTGCCTCGATGACTGCTAATTTTGGCTGTCAACAAGGTCCTAGTTGTAGCGTCGGGCCTCTTAATAAGTGTACAGTTTATATGTACGCACGCAGTACGTGTCACATTCGTAGAATCTGGCCCTCTTAATATAGTAGTAGCATATGTTTAATCACATCGGTTTGACATAATACGGTGCAAGTACTAGATAATAAATAATGCCTCAATTGAGTACAAGCATTATATAATGACAAGCATAAAAAGTTTGAGGAATATCGAATCTATGAATAATGTTTTGTGTAACAAACTCAATTACCTCTCGGTGCGTCATATTCTTCAAAGGAATCGCTTCAGTCCACTTAGTAAAATAATCCGTAGCAACCAACACGAAACGATGTCCTTTTGATGATGGAGGATTAATTTGTCCAATAAAATCCAATCCCCAACCTCGGAACGGCCATGGCTTAATAATAGGATGCATCAATGCAGCAGGAACAAGTTGCAAATTTCCAAACTTCTGACATTCCTCACATCCTTTGTAATATTTGAAACAATCTGCCATCATAGTAGGCCAATAGAAACCGGCTCGTCTAAGTAACCACTTCATCTTTGGAGCCGATTGATGTGTACCACAAATACCTTCATGGACCTCACCCATGGCAACTTTGGCCTGATCCGAATTAAGACATTTCAACAGCAAATCTTCGGCGTTTCGACGATAGAGTTCATCGTCAAGCAAAACGTATTTAAACGATATTCGCCGAATATTTCTTTCTGCACCACGACCAGGATCTCTCAAATAAGTAATAATAGGCACCCTCCAATCCTGATCTTCAACTTTGGATTGATTAGCATCATCCAAAGGATTTTTGCTTCTGTCAGGGGACGAAGCGGTCAGACCGGTTTTCGAACCGGTCAGACCGGTTCTGGCAGTCAGACCGGTCTGACCGGTTTCTGAAACCGGTGTGACCGGTTCGTCCAGAACCAGAACCTCGGCTTTCGTTTGCATCGGTTTTTGGAGATAGAAATACTTCTTTGCGACTATATAACCAGATGCTTTCTGAGCCAGAGTATTTGCCTTGTCATTCTCTTCTCTTGGAATATGTTTGATAGTAAATTCATCAAAAGAAGCAATGATTTCAAGACATCTATCAAGATATGCATTTAATGAGCCATTATAACATTGGCATACCTTTGACACTTGTTGTACCACCAGGAGTGAATCACTAAAAGCCTCAACATGCTTTATTCCCATGTCTTGCAAAAATTCTAAACCGAATAGAAGAGCTTCATATTCAACTTGATTATTGGTTCGCTTTTCTTCCAATCGATTTGAAAACTCAAAGACGGCACCACTTGGAGAAATCAAAACAACACCAATTCCTTGTCCATCATTGCAAACCGACCCATCAAAGTATAATAACCGATCCATCAAAGTATAACTTCCATGGGGTACAAGTAATATATCCGACGTCGAAGTTGTTTGTGTCATTTATCCGATGTTCAACAATAAAATCAGCTACAATTTGGCTTTTCATTGATTTTAAAGGTTCACAAGCCAAATCATACTCAACTAAAGCATAAGCCCATTTACCGATTCTTCCGCTAGAAATTGGCTTTTGCAACATATGTTTAATTACATCGGTTTGACACAACATGATGCAAGTACTTGTTTCTGCATCAATGAGCCGTCGGCTTACATAAGCGATCACATACTCCTTGTTGCCGATTTCTTGAGTCAAAACAGCCCCAATAGTTCTATCTTCAGCCGCCACATAAAGTCTAAACGGAACTCCTCGCTTAGGCGCCCGAAGCACCGGTGGTGAAGACAAGTACTCTTTGATCTTCTCAAAAGCTTCTTGCTGTTTTGCCCGCCAAGTAAAATCGGCTTCATTCTTTAGCCGAAGTAAAGGAGTAAAAACATCAACCTTTCCAGACAAGTTAATTATAAATCTTCTCAAGAAATTTACCTTGCCTAGAAACTTTTGCAAGTCCTTCTTGCAAGTAGGAGCTTCGACTTTCTTCATAGCTTCAATTCTCTTGGGATCAACTTCTATGCCGTTCTCATGAATAACAAACCCAAGAAACTTTCCAGCCGAAACACCAAAAGCACATTTGAGTGGATTCATCTTCAAACCATACCGTCGCATCCTCTCAAGAGCAAGTTTTAAATCGGCTAAATGAGAATCCAAGCCATCCGATTTAACTACAATATCATCAATATACACTTCCACAATAACACCAAGTAAATCATGAAAGATTAAATTCATAGCTCTTTGATAAGTTGCACCGGCATTCTTTAATCCAAAGGTCATAACCACCCACTCAAATAAACCAATAAATCCCGGACATTGAAAGGCCGTTTTGTGCATATCCTCTTCGGCCATGAAAATTTGATTATATCCGGCATTACCATCAAGAAAACTAACAACACGATGTCCAGAAGCTTCATTGATTAAGACATCGGCTATAGGCATAGGATACGAATCTTTGGGAGTGGCTTTATTAAGATCTCTAAAATCAATGCAAACTCTAAGTTTTCCCGAATCTTTCTTTTCAACGGGAACAATATTAGAAATCCACTCCGCATAACGACAAGTCCGAATAAAACCAGCATCTAACAAACGATTAACCTCTTCTTTTATTCGGTCATAAATAGCGGGATTAAAACGTCTAGCCGATTGTTTAAAAGGTCTAAAACCGGCTTTTATTGGTAAACGATGCTCAACTAAGTCACGACTTAAACCAGGCATCTCACGGTACTCCCAAGCAAAACAATCGACATACTCCTTCAACAAATTTATTAATTCGGCTTTAAACTCAGCCGATAAATTTTTGTTTACAAAAGTTGGCCTAGGAATAGTACCATCACCAATATCTATTTTTTCTAAAGGATCAGCTGATGTAAAACCCTGACCCAATTTGTCCATATCACCAAGATCTTCAATAGCTTCGAACATGCCGGCCGAATGAGCTCGATGATGATCAATTCGGTCTTGAAGCCACTGTCCAGACGCAAACCGGTCTGACCGGTTCCCAGAAGCGGTCTGACCGGTTTGACCCGGTCGGCGCTGTTCAGACCCAAACCGGTCTGACCGGTTTCCAGAAGCGGTCTGACCGGTTTGTCTCTGTTGATTCTTCTGCTCCATTAATTACAATAAGTAATTCAACCGATTTTCCATCGGCTTTAATGTAGCAGGAACAAAACCATCCTTGGTGCAACTGATCAGCTCATAGTCGGTCAAATCCATGCCCGACAAACATTGGACCTTCTCATTTGCACTAAGAGAATCGGAATCGGCCGTTGCAACAAAGGAAGAATTGTCACCATGGACAACTTCAACTTCACAATCTCAACTTCGTCGCCGATCCACTGAATGAGATATTGATGCAAGGTAGATGGAATACATTTATTTGCATGAACCCAATCTCGCCCAAGGATTAAACTGAAGTTACCTTGCACCTCGGAGACGAAGAAAGCCGTAGCAATAGTCTTGCTCCCGACGGTCAACTCCATAGAAGCCACCCCCTTGGCACCAATGGGATCACCTCCACCAACTCCACTGACCGTCATGTTCGTCTTGATCAATTCTTCGTCTTTTCCACCAATCAATCGTTTGAAGTAATATCAATTCTTCGTCTTTTTCGCCAATTTTCTTGTAGAGAGAGTATGGCATGAGATTCACAATAGCTCCACCATCAACCAACATACGAGAAATTGGCTTCCCGTTGATGTGCCCTCTCATATACAAAGCTTTGAGATGATTTTCTCATTCACTAGGCTTCTGAAACACAGCATCTCGCGGCCCAAGTTGAAGATGACAAATTTCCTCCTCCGGCACGACATAATAATCAGAAGACAAATAGACAACATTAATTTCCATGTTGTCACGTTCTGGAGAAGGCTCAAAATCAACTAACTCTTCATCTTCAACCACTGGAGAAATTGGTGGAATAGCATCAATGGTTGAAGTAGTTCTGGCCCCTGCCTCTGTTGACAAACCGGTCTGACCGGTTCCAGAAACCGGTCTGACCGCTTCTGCAGCGGTGGGCTGATCAGAACCGGTCTGACCGGTTTCTGAAACCGGTCTGACCGGTTGTGCTGCTGGCTGCACAACTCGCCAGGTCTTGGTCTGAGGAATCATGGGTCTATATTTGTTGAAATATTCATCCCTCAGTTTCTCGGCTTCCTGTTCCCTCTTCTCTTTGTTCCGTAAACGCTGTAGCTTCCGCTTTTGCGTGTGAGTCAAGCCGGAAGGACACCACCTTGGCTGGAAGATCTTCTTCATGCCCTTGCTACTGCTAGCCTCATGATCATTAACCATGATCGGCTTCTTGACTGGAACAGGAGCCGAATCTCCAATGACTATCGGCTTTTTACCCAAGTCTTGCATAGCCACTGGAATATCACCAATTTTTATGAATTCATTGGCTTGGGCTTGCACATCCTCCTTTTTCTCCTTGATACGGTATTCTTGCTTAGGAGGAACATGAAATCTTTGCTCAGACCGAAACCGGTCTGACCGGTTCACAGAACCGGTCTGACCGCTTTGAAAAGCGGTCAAGTGACCTGATTGGTACGAGCTTAATCGATTATGCACCGAATTTTCAGTAGCACCACCACGACGTTTATAATCTGTAGGACTATTCCAACGTTGTGGTGACCTCTGTCTCTTTTTTGTTGGCCGATCAACTTGAACGGCCTTTGTGTACTTGTTCATGAGCTGCGAAAAAGTAGGTCCTTGCTTCAGAACCCTCCCTTGAATCTTTGGCTCATTGAATTTCCAAGTACCCACTTCCGGGCGCTTAGGCTTGAAAGTTCTTGGACGGTCTGGAGACAAACCGGTCTGACCGGTTTGAGAAACCGGTCTGACCGGTTTCGCCTGGCTAGCGAACCGATTTTCTTCCAAAGAACTTCCTTGTCCCCCGGGTCTTGATGTATTAATTGTAATTTTCAAAGACTCTTTACCATCAAGAGTCCTCCCAATCATCACTGTTCTGGCCGGAACTTTGTCATTAACTATTTCCGGCCTTGGATCTCCAATCACCACGTTCTTCCCTTTAGCTCCATCGGCTTGTTCCGGCCGAATCAGCATCTTGGTGTTCACATCCAAGGTATGAACAGGGAAAGGAGCCTTGTCAACTTGCATTTCAGCGAGCACCAATCGACCTTCATTAAGGGCCGATTGTACCTGTCGTCGAAAAACATTGCAATCATTCGTTGCGTGAGAAAAGGAATCGGCCATGAAGATTTGATTATATCCGGCATTACCATCAAGAAAACTAACAACACGATGTCCAGAAGCTTCATTGATTAAGACATCGGCTATAGGCATAGGATACGAATCTTTGGGAGTGGCTTTATTAAGATCTCTAAAATCAATGCAAACTCTAAGTTTTCCCAAATCTTTCTTTTCAACGGGAACAATATTAGAAATCCACTCCGCATAACGACAAGTCCGAATAAAACCAGCATCTAATAAACGATTAATCTCTTCTTTTATTCGGTCATAAATAGCGGGATTAAAACGTCTAGCCGATTGTTTAAAAGGTCTAAAACCGGCTTTTATTGGTAAACGATGCTCAACTAAGTCACGACTTAAACCAGGCATCTCACGGTACTCCCAAGCAAAACAACATATTAGCAATCAACTCACTAGTAATAGTTTGTGCAGCAAGTAATTTATCATTCATCATGCGAGTAATTTGCTGCATTAAATCAGAGGATTCGTCCGTTACCTTTGGAATCTCTTCGACGTGATCATCTGCCAATTTGAAAGCCGGCATGACGAATTCCTCTACTCTCTTGACAAGACCACCGCGATCTTTCTTGAAGCCCTTCAGGAATTGCGCCCTGAAGTGCTCCTCAGCAATCAAATATCGCTTTCGCTCCTCGTCCGTGAGCACTTCCATCGTCGCGGTGATGATGTTGTCCTTGTCGAGGTCGCACGTCGATCCAGACATATTCGGAGTAGATTGAATCGGTCTTGGCACCAGATTAATCTTCCCCAGCGGAGTCGCCAAAAAGTATGTTGACACGAAAACGCGCCAACACACTCGAGATCGATCAAACGCGCAGCACGGCCGTCACAACGGCCAACTCCTGATCACCCGGGGCAAACCGGTCTGACCGGTTCCTAGAACCGGTCAGACCGCTTTTTGGCAGGAGGTTGTGAAGACCTAGAAACTCGAGCTCGGGAGGGACCCCGTCGGAGCTCGAGCTGATCTAGGGTTGCTCTAGGGTCGGCAGGCCACCTAGAACGCCTTTGAACGCCGTAGAGACGAGCAAAGAACAGAATATGGGGTTGGAAAAGGATTAGGGTTCGAGAGACAAAAAATAGAAGATAAAGTGTTTGATTCGATTGGAATACTTCAATCGGCCTTCTAGCCTTTATATTTATAGGCCGGGGAAGTCTTACCCCTTTCGAATAGGTTACGATATGGGACTAAACTCGGAATCCTAATCCTACTCGAATTACAGAACCTAAACCGGTCTGACCGGTTTGGCAAACCTGTCAGACCGGTTTGGCCGGGCCAAAGCCAATTTTGGCTGTCAACAAGTAGCATCAGGTTGTACAGGTCGCATGATCTGTCGACTAATGTATGCATGATAAACAGGAGCCGCTATTAATTCTGGCGTACGTGCTACTACTATCGAGCTGAGTCGGAATCACGTACGGCTTCCGTCGGGCGGTTAGGTGGATAAACCTACTGGAAGCACATGCCACATGGTTCAGAGACCCCCGGATCCTATAGAAAACCAACACGTCCGCCCGCCCGCGTCCATCTGCGCGAAGATCCCCGGCGGCTAAACTTATCCGCGCACGGCGATCGATCTCTTCGCGCCGCGCATAAACAACCCAGTTGCCGGCCTAATCCGTACGCACGGGCACACGACCGCACAGAAAACACACATCGTATCGTCGTGCGCGCGCTAACAAGGCCGTGTACCGACTCGTTCCGGCCGTTTAACAATGGCCGGCCGCTAGTAACTTGCAACAACCAGCCGCCCCCGGCATTCGGCCGGGCCACCCCTGGCGCAGCCACCAGGCGCGCCGGGGCTCGACACGTGTCCCCCCGCCGCCGCGACGGCGCGGCGGACACGACGCATGGGCGCGCGGGCGGCCGGCCCCGGCACGGCCGCTGCGCTACGACGCTGGCAGAGCCCGGCCGGCGAGCGTACGTGACAGACGCCGGTCGAGCTATGCTAGCTAGCTGCCTGCCTCCTCGCGGCCGCGCGCTAGATAGCCTTTTGGGCGGAATCCGGACACCGCGCCGCGCGCCGGGGCGTGGCGGAGGCACGTACGGGGCCTGACTCTGATGGCCTCAACCCGACCCCGACCCCGACGGCGACTGGCCTAAACCTAACCGCTGGACGGATCCACGGCGCGCGTCTTTTCGCTGCGCGGCGGCCGCGGAAAAGCATGGCTCCCAGGCGAGTTCACCAATGCTTTTCGATCGCGCGCAAAAGCTGCGGCCGGCGGCGTGCAGGACGGCACGCCGGCCGAACAGTCCAGTCCCCGCCCGTCACCTCACGTCCTCGATCACTCACCAGGCTCGCTCGATCTCTAGCGCCTTCTGCTACGGTCGTCGGCACGGCCCAAACAGTTCGATGCTTGCAAGCAACAAAGTTTTGTACTCCGACGCCCACAGACAGCCGCCCGCTTGTTCGCCGTACCCTGCACCGGCTGAATTGTCTAGGCCTGTCTATTTTACAACACGAAAGATTTGAGCTACGAATGGAACGCAGAAGATTTGAGCTAGCTAGGAAGGAAACTGAGCAAGTCACAACGTAACTAGCGCAAGAAGACAAAAATAAAATTGTAGCAATGACACTGTAGACACTCCTGTAGAAAAAATACTGTTCATGAGTACTGTTTAGTACTGTAGCGAGTGACATTGTTCATGGAGATCCAGCCGTTGGTCTTGCGATGGACGGTTTTCAGGGGTGGGTAAGTCACCGCTACAGTGCTCAGTAACTTGCCTTCAGCAAGTCACTGGATCCGAATCCAAGGAAACGGACTGGGATTCAGTGATTTGCCGGTACTATATCATATCGCTGCAGTGTGCCTACGGGCCAGGTGTGTGTAGGAGATAATAAAGCCGGGTGAATTTGTGCGATCGATAAGGCTATGGGGCGTGACCTACGACGACGAGCCCCCTCCTGGACGAGATCGGCCGATGATGCTTTTGGAGCAAATTAGTACGAGCACTAGCTTAGCCGTCGTAGAAGATGGACAACGCATGGGACGGGACGGGCTACAAGATAAAGATCTCGATCGGCAATTTGACATGACCAGCGGCAGTTAAGTTATTCCTCGCCTCACACTGCATGCCACACCTGGCTGCTTCTTTCTAGCTAATCGTTCTAGATTAGGCCTATGATTGGCACGCATTAGATTCTCCGGAGATCGAGTCCTGCTGCCGCGTGCCTTGTGTCTCCGAATTCCGATCCCTTGGAGGAGGAGAGGCTGTTGGCTAAGCAAGCTAGCTCTTTTTAGTCTCAGATTCAGAGACGATCGAGAGGTCTCGCAGCAAGCAGCATCGGCAGATTCGGCACGACCGACCGGAGCCAACCACCAGGCACCAATAATGAGGGTCCATCTAGCGCATGGGTTAGTTACAAGTATTTTATCCCCGGGGGCGCTTACTTAGCTTCGGCGCCAATCATGAGCTAATAAGCCACACAGTGGACTCCCCTGCTTTCCACATAGGAAAGGTGAGGCCGCGGGGTGGCAAATTTAGTGTGCCCGAGGGGACAGGACACTTGTCAAATGTCAAACCCTTTTTCGGGACACTTGCCGCTGTTCCAGCAAACGCCCGGCCTCTCTCTCTGCCTCTGCCTCCTCTCGCTAGCCAAAGCGCGCCAAAGCCAAATGGGGGTGATCGATCGCGGTGAGATGGTGGTGCTGCGCCTGCACGAACGCAGAAAAGCACCGCGGCTTTAGTGGATTCCAACTCCCTCCTCAACCATGAGATTCCTTTACACATAATCCGCGCCTCGGCGGCCAGTCACGCCGTGCCTTTCCCTCGTCGATCATCCATCATCCATGGATCTATATACCAAAAAGCACATGTGGCCGCACATTTAGCAGCAGCAGTAGCAGAGGTGCCCCCGGGATGTAACACCCTAAAATAGCCTATTTAAAATTTTTAGTAATTAATTGATTATTTAATGTCTTCTTCATAATTAATATAGGGTAAATAAATAATTTCTGAGAATTAAAATCAAATATAAGGTGTAGAAACATTTTTGTTGCATTCATGCTGCTGCATTGAGTTTTGTATTGCCTGTGGTTCAAACGAGAGTTTAAATTTATTTAAATTCGAATTTGAATCACTTTGTTTGGAGCGTTAGAAAAGTTGTTTAGGCTGGAGTCCGTTTTCGCCCCCTGAACTTTTTCTCTGGTCCGCCGATGCTCCTTCTCTTTCCTTTCCCCCAGCCCGCCACCCTGACTCGGCCCACCGCACCAAGACGGCCGCTCCGGCCCAGCACACCACACGCGCCCGGCCCAGTACTCCACGCAGCCAGCCACACAAGTTTATTTTCGCTCCTCCAACTCTTTTCCCCGGCTCGACTTCGCCCCTCCTCTCCCTTCCTTCGATCGGCCCAGCAACTCCCCAGCGGCCTAGCTCGCACCGCCTGGCAGCCCGAGCCAACAAGCCGGCGCAGCACCGCGGCCGCTTTCCCTCCCCTCTCCGTCTCTCTGCCGCGTGGGCCCCGGCCGTCAGTTCCGTCTTCCTCGCGGAGACACCCGGCCGGAGATCACGGGCAGCGGCACCGCCGGCACCTTCCTTCCCAGCGCGCCCGGACGACCCTATGGACCCCTCTCCCGAGGCTTCGACGAAGCTTCCGCGCCGCCCCCTTGCCATAAGCGAGCGCTCCCCCGAAGGAAACCAATCCCCTCAGTTGGAAAGGGAGCACCGCCGCCGCTGTCCCCCGATTCGTGGCCTGCACGCCAGGACCCTCCCCCGGGGCTATATAAACAGGGCCGCCGAGCCCCAACATCTCCACCAACCCTTGCCCGAGCTCCCAAGCCTTCCCCAGCACCCCCACGGCTTGCGCCGCCGCCATTAACCGCCGCCGTCGATCCATGTCGGCGCCGCCTTCCGCTCGACGAGAACCCACACAGACGCGTCGCAAGGAGGTAACGGAGCTAACCGATGCGTCCCCAACCCCGTTTCGCCTTGTTTCCAAGTCTAATAGCTCGCCGACCTTGCACAGCGCCGCCGCGGCCGCCTCGACTCGTCGACCGCCGTCTCTGTCGATCCGACGTCGACTTGAACCCCCTAGGTGAGCTCGCCAACTCCTCCTGAATCTGTAGGACCAAACCAAGCGTCGAATGGTAGTCCTAGCTCTAGATCGCTCCCAACTCCGGCGAGCCTCCGCCTCGGCCGAGCGGCGCCGCCGCGGTCGTCGTCCCGGCGAGCCCCGAGCCCGAGCCGTTCGATCAGAACGCAACGGCCCATATTAGATCCTGGATACCCCTTCGCGTTTTAAATCTCAGCCGCCCAGATCAGATCCAACGGCTGCCACGCGTCCGAGCCGGGTCAATACCGGTCAGCCTGGTTGTTTTGCTAAAGAGACCCTCAACTTCCTGACAATCAACCCGCGGTCCAGACCAGTTCAATCCTTGCTTCCTACTCACTTGTAATTCATTATTTCATACATGCATGTGTCTAAATTGTGTATCCTTTAAGGTTGTACCTAGTTTTTCATTATCCTATCCTTGTTTACCTTGGGTTTATTGCATTTGGGTAGAAATTTTGCTAGGCGCAACTACTATCACCTTTGTTTAATTGTTAAACTCGTATTAATGGTCCACTTCAACTTTTGGGTAAGAGTCTGCTTTTTAGCAACATGGAACAGGGAGCTAGGGCGTGTGCTTCATGCTTGGCCCTAGTGTCTCTCCGTAAGGACTGGTTCTTAAAGCGGCAACCCAGGAACCTGTCGCCACCGCCGGAACTATAATGGCTCTGGTCTTGGACAAGTAACATGTTGTAACATCCTAAAAATGCCTATTTTAAAAAATTAGTAATAAAATTGTTTTTATTTATTTTTATGC
>OAMR01000148.1:2458152-2473768 GCA_900205405.1 Echinochloa crus-galli | reverse complement strand
TTGTGTAGGTACAACTACGACAAATACGCGCTATTAGTCTGCTGCTGAGTTTCCAGAAGATCTACCATACTACTGAGTTGTGTTCTTCCGGTCAGAGTCCCTGTGGGATGCGGCTGCGCTTAGAGAGAGTTTATTTAGTCTTCCGCTATCGATGTATTTCATTTATGCAGCACTCTGATGTAAACACTACTTTATGATGAATAAATGAAGCATTTGATCTCTGTTTTACCATATTTATTTGCTATATGTGTACGTGGATTTTCTGGGCACACATATGGCCACAGTCGGGTTTTTGTAAAAATCCGGGTGTGACAGCTTATCAGCCTCTCGTGCTGTCTCTGAATCTCTGGTAGATGCTCCTTTGACCTTTCTCCCTGATCTTTGCCACCAAAGTGTTGCTAGCATCGTCGTGCCTCGCTCTGGAGATGCGAAGAACTCTGACCGGATTAACAAACCCAACTGGTACAGGCCGGGTTAGAGGCGTACCACATCGAGGCGTGTAGGGCTCCTTTGGAACGCATGATTTCCAAAACGCAGGAATAGAAAAAACACAGGAATCAGGAAGTACGATCTATCTAATCCTATGGATTGCAAAACCATAGGAATTTACAAATAAGGTTTGTTTGGTTCCACCACAGGAAAAATAAAGGAAGTCTGTAGCTTAGAATATAGTTTTTCAATTTTGAATCCTGCAACTAGCCGTTTGTGCTGGAAGGCTCCAGAGCCGTTAGGTAATTAGCCGACATTTTGCAGCACTGCTTGATGCCCTCACACAGCTCACATGTGTTTACATATGTCCACCTTCCCTACAACCACATCCAACCTTGAGCAGACCCCACTTCCATCCCTTTTTTCAGGTATAAGCACAAGTTAAATAATATTTTATTAACCTACTTTACTGTCAAGATTCTATGATGAAATACATATTTTTGGATATGTAGAATTGCATTGGTGCTATAGATGGCACACATATTCCAATGACACTTCCATTGCAACAGCAAGAGCCATACCGGAATAGGAAGCAAACACTCTCTCAAAATGTGATGGTTGCCTGCGATTTTGATCTGAAATTTGTGCACATTCATGCTGGGTGGGAAGGTTCAGCTTCAGATGCAAGGGTTCTACAAGATGCACTTAACCATGGCTTCCAAGTACCTCAGGGTAAATTCTATCTAGTAGATGCTGGTTATGCAAATACACCACAATTTCTTGCTCCATACCGTGGTACTAGGTACCATTTACAAGAACAAGGAAGAGCTCGTCAGAGGCCACAAAATTACAAGGAGTTATTCAATCTTCGACATGCACAACTTCGGAACCACATAGAGAGAACTATTGGTATATTGAAAATGAGATTTCCTATACTTAGAACAGCTTCACGTTACCCAGTTCACAAACAAATTGATATATCTGTTGCTTGTTGTGTTCTACATAATTTCTGCATGGTTATCATCATATTTGACGAAATTTGTTAGGAATCTTCAGTCTGAAACTCGAAGTGCCTAGATTTTTTAGACCTATGGAAGGGGTTCCTAATATGGTTTGACAAGAAAAAAAAAGAGGACTCCTCCATCCAAAAGTCCCCAATCCCCCCTCTAAAAATTGATATGATTCTCTAAAATAATAGATCCGGAATCAAGACGAGATGAGCCAATTTAAATGAAACAAAATCACACGACTGGATGCAAATAGCACCAAGAAAAATTGGGGGTAAGAAGGGAAACATCTAGCATGCAAGATAGTAGATGGAGGAGAGGAACCAGGTGGAGGAGAGGAAACGGGTGGAGGACAGGAACCAGAGAGATCCAAGCTGTCGCTAGCCTCTTCTACCTTGGAGATTTGGCCTCCTTTACCTTCCACGGCCAGATCGTTGGGAGGCAAGGTGCTCACGGCGACGGAAGCCACGAGACTGGTAGGACGGGAAGGACAGACTCTCTTTGTTCTGGGGAGGGGTTGGTCTGTTTTATTTTTCACGGAGGAAACATTTCACTTTGCCGCGAGGAACGGCCGCGTCTCGGCGCCAACAACGCGCTTGCGTGCTTTCTTTTCCCGCCAGGATTCTTTCCAAGAGGTCTGACCTCATTGTTGTTTTCCTATGAAATGGAGGCAGAGGAAAGGATTCCATAGGATTTTTCCTTTTGCATTCCTATGTTCCAAAGGGCCTCTATAGGAAAAAATCCTTGGGAATTGAATCCTCCACAAATCCTTTGTGAATCCTCCAATCCAAAGGAGGCCGTAATTTAAATTTGTGCGTGGGACGGGTACGTTGTACTAGCTATCTAGATTGTTTAGGGTGAATAATGGATAGGGGATAGATCTCTCCACCTGGGAGCCATGTGGGGGGCTCGTCTACCTCCGCTCGCCTCGCCGGTGTCCCTTGATTCAAGGGCAAGCACAGGCAGGCAGCTTTCTCGTCCGTCTCCAAGGGCTTTGCTTTGCATGCATGGTGCCAGATAAAATATGTGTGCTGAGCAGCAGGCTGGATCTGTATAAACTAGCAATTCTTCCCTGCACCCTATAATGGTTGCACCGCCTATTCTAATGCGTGGATCCCTTGTTTAATCGCCGGTTGAGTTGGGGGATCTCAATGCCAGATTAGATTAGAGGGCGCAGCAGTTTTATATCATCGGCCGCCACTACGGTGGCTGGAGTGTGTGTGTGCGCGCGTGCTAGCTCAAGGCGCGCGCATGCATGCTTTTTGAATAATGCCTTGTTGCTGCGTTGCATGCTTGGGTTAGCGTGTGGGAACATAGGGAACATACAGCAATGCGCCCCTACTATGCTTCGCATGCTTGGGTTAGCGTGTGGGAACATACAGCAATGCGCCCCTACTATGCTTCCACGCATCGGTTCTCGATAACTGTTAGGCTATTAGCTGCTGCATGGGACGACCTTGCGTGAGCTTCATTTACTTACACTAGTGATCAAATATTCTAGTGTGTATACATGTACACACATATTGTCGGTTATATCTCAGTTTAAGCATACATACTGTGTTACTGCGAGGTTTTGACTGGATCCACCCCAATTCAATAAAGGCCAAAAAACACGACACAAAGTACAAGCGAGGTGAGACCGGTAGTCGTCCCTAAGCAAGTAAGCATCGATCGATCGCATGCCACTACCTTAGCTTTCTTTTCTTTTTTTTTGGAAATGAGAAACTTTATTAATTTCAAGGAGCGTTACATCAAGATGCTGCTAAACAGAACACATCCATAAGAAAAAAAAAGAGAAGAAGGATACATACACTCTAATGACCATCAATCCAAAGACTAGACCGCCACCCATGTGTCCGGGTAAAAACATTCTTGGTTGTTTGCGCCAAGTACTGATGGATACCCCAAGTATGGAGCCAGTGTGTGATGGAGTAGATAACCTGTAAAATAGAAGTTTATTTGTTTTTAAATATGTTTGCATTTCTGGATAACCACAATGACCAAAGCGTAGCTACACCTCCACACTAAAGGCTTAAGATCCTTGGGTCCAAACGAAAACAACCCTACCCCGGCGCCCGGGCCTGTAACCATCAGAGACTAATGTTCCCCACTACTCCACGAGTGACCACCTAATGTTCTCCACTATTCCACGAGTAACCACCTAATGTTTCTCACTACTCCACTATTATGTTCCCCACTACCCCTACGAGGGACCACCTAATGTTCTCCACTACTCCACGAGGGATTTTGGGGTGGGGTATCATTGCTCCACGAGGGACTTATGCTCCACGAGGGACTTATGTTCCCTGCTACTCCACGAGGGACCACCTAACTTATGTTGTAGAGTATTCAATTTAAAGTTGCTCCGATTGGTGGATGTTTTCTAGTATCAGATGGAAGCTCGTATCATATATATCAGCTTGTCTGGTAATGTGTACTAGTAGAGATTTCAGCAATGCTGAATGCACAGTGCACACAGTTGTTCTGCACATAAGTGCATGCGGGACAAACGGTCAAAGCGTCCAAAGAAGCCACTAGCATCAGTCCAAGAGAAGGGAAGGGAAGGACTGCATTATTGTGTGTGATTGGTAATGCTTCCATTCTCAGCACCGGCCAATAGCAGTTACCCGGTTACTCCTTTCATGTCATAGCCACAAAAAACCTTCTTTTCGGCCGGGCTGATAAAAAACCATGCATCTGAGTGATAATTAGTGGTCCCGAGCAGTCAACTCTTGGGCATTCAGCATGCATATGGTGTCTGATAAAGATCGATCAACATTTTAAGCACTACTCACTGGCTTTTTCAGACCGATCAGCACTGGAAGAACATGAGCTACCTAGTGCTCTAGAACTGTACTGTACACCACCATGCATCACATGATCGAGAATATGCATCGAATCATTGCGAGAGGAATCGTCATATCTGGACAGGGTGCCTGATGAGAGAACACAAGAAGGCTTCTTCTGTCACACTCACTCACTGCTTAATCTATGCGTCTACCTGTGATTAATAATAGGAGGCCGCCTAATGACTCATCTTGAGAGGAGGTTTGGCCTGATCAAGGCCACGAACTCCAGAGATTGTTAATTGCTGGACCGATTGATTGTGCTCAATTCCAAGTACTTTCTTAAAGATGCCAGCAATTCTGATCATATCTCAAGAACTTACTCCGGTACTTATTCAAAGGTGCACCATAAAATACTTTCCCACGGCATAGTTGGAGGAGCCAGCAGCCTATTGTATGAGGGAGAAGGAACCATGCATGAGTGAGTTAGTATAGGCGAGCATGTAGATCTGCTACGCACATCGACCTCGCCATCCCAATGAGCTGTCCCCATCGTACAATACACGCTGAAAAAGAATCCAGGAGGTCGCCCGTATACTATCACGCGATCGTACCCCAGTAATCGCGGCTGCTTGACACGAATCAGCTGTCCGGAGCTCACACACATGATTGCATCCAAGTATTATTCGCTTTGGAGATAGCTTTGTCATGGGTAAGAACTGGCATGTGAGCCTGCAGGGAGATCATGCAGCAAGCTGCTCACATGCCACCCCTGCGAGGAGTTGTACGGCGGCGTTGTTCCCCCAGGCCAGCAGCTCGATCCTTTTCGCACTTCACGCTTGCATCAGTGTATATTTATCGTCATGCGATCATCAAAAGAAACAAACAAGTCGCATGCCACGCATCTAGGATCGATGCACACGAAACCATTGTAGAATATTAATTCCGTTACTTGGATCTCACTTTTAATACATTTTACATAGGGTTCGAACAAAATTAACAGTGACTAGCTTGCTAGAATATATTTATAGAGAGAGAGAGAAAGAGGTACTAGTTACATGGGGTGAAGGGAACCTTCTGTTTCTTGCAAAGATCCCTTTGTAGCTTCTAGGACGGCAGGTAGCTTCGCAGATGCCTTCCAAACCCATGGGATGCTGGGACGAGAGACAAAAGTAACACGAGAAGGGGCACTACTAGTGGTACATCTTTGCCGGGGGAAGTAGACACGGTTACTGTATTAGACAGTAGCACCAACATGCTCCAGTAGTAACGGGTGGAGGGAGTTGTGTTGTGTGTGGCCTCGTTTTCCTCGGTGGCGCAGCACGGGGGCCAGGGGCAGCCAGGGAATCGAACAACATGCATGTTAATGCCGCGGCAACTAACCACCACGAGTCCGTTTCGGAGGCCACCACAAGCAATCCAGCAGCTAATCAGAATCGTCGTCAGATCAGAGGGGAAAAAATTGGTGCAGGTGGGGTATGTTCGCATGATTGGACACACCGATTCCATCGGTGTCCATCCATCCATTTACTAGTCGTCGACTGGCCGCTACACCCGGCCGGCTGCTGCTACACTCGCGGCCGGATCATCGGCGGCGGCGATGGCTTCCGCTGCTGCTGCCACTCCACCAGCCGGAGCAAGAATTCCATGACCTCGCCGGGGTCCTGGAGGGAGTAGGAGGCGTTGGTCTCCTTGGGGCACTTGGAGACAAGGATGCCCAGGCCTTGGCCCCTCTTCCTCAGCACCTTGAAAGCATCCTCGTCGGTGCGGTCGTCACCGATGTACACCGGGAGCACGTCGCCGCGGTTGGCGAATCCTGCAGAAGACAAGATAGGGCGGCGTGTGTCATCGATCAGCTGATTTGTTTAGGACAGCAGGGGGTGTGATACGCAAGTACTGAATAAAAACTGAGTGAAAACGATTGTGTGATGACACGGGCATGGATACAGGATATCGCCGGGCAAAAATATATACGGAGGAGGTGTTGTTTGTCGTGATGCACGTACCGAGCGATTCGAGCAGAAACTCCAAGGCCTTGCCCTTGTCCCACATGATGCTCGGACGGATCTCCAGAACCTGCAGCATATATCAAAGTTAGTTCCAGCAGTCTGATCAGTTTCTTCTTGATCAGCTAGCAACTAGTACTACTATCATTTGGCAAGGACAATTAATCGGCTGTATGTTCCGGTCAAAGTTTGATTTACTCCCCGCAAAAAAAAGTTTGATTTACTGACGGTCGAGTTCATGATTGATCAGCTAGGAGATGGAAATTACCTTCCTCCCTTGAGTGAGCTTCAGCTTGGGGTAGTCCTTGATCACGGCCTTGACTTGCTCGGCCAAAGCACTCCATCTCTGCAGGAAGATCAGGGACGAGGTGGTTAAGATCGATGTAGAGGATAAATTAACCGCGCGCGCGTGATGCAGCTGCTGCGCTGCAGTATTATATAAGCACAACAAGTAGTTTCTCGCGTTGAAATGGCTGGGCATCCCAAGATGGAGAAGAAGCAAGGCGTTGCCTACCTTTTCATCTACACATCTGAAGTGCACGGACAGGCAGAACTTGTTGTTCTCCACCTTGGCTCCAGGTGTGGACTTCGTCTTTTCCACCAGCGCCTTGTACACCTGACCAAGAAATGGGATTCACCGCATGCATGCGCCATTGTTAATCACCTCGAGCAACAACTGGACATCACGAGATATGCACAAGTGGTACAAGTGTTCTTCTTCTAATCGATGTTATTAGTAGCATACCTCGTCGATCACTGGGAGGAACTCGCTTGCAGGCTGGCACAGGACCGACTCGGGCTGCAGATTTGAACCAGGAGGTCTTTTAGATTGATGATCAGTCAAAGCGAAAGAGAGAGTTGAGGCTTGAGGGTGATTGGATGGAGCTCGGGTGGTGAACTCAAGGAGATGAAGAGAGGGGGCGTACATTGGAGCTTGGTCCCTTGATGTCCATTCCATGGCTGCCGGCGTAGTAGAGCTCCGAGAGGCCGACGAAATTGCGCACCTGCACCGCGCAGAAGAAAAGCCAAATCAGCATGTGCACGCGTGGCGAGTGGTTGCGGCGCCGGGACAAGCAGCAAGTGGCGCAGGCAATGTACCTTGTCGCGGCAGCGCCCGCTCACGATCGCCGTCGGGAAGTGCTTGGCGACGTCGCGCACCGCCGCCCTCATCTGCAGACACACCGCAACGGGAGGAAAAACATCAGTCAAAGAGCTCGAGCTCTCCGCCGCCGGCCGGCCGGCCGCGCGCCATGAAAGGTTACTAGCTAGCTTGTTGTGGCGTCGGTAGAGTAGCAGCAGCTCGAGGCCTCACCGCGTCGCTCATGTAGGCAGCGTCGGGGTCGGCGACGATGGGGGAGAGCGTGCCGTCGTAGTCCAGGAACATGGCAATCTTCTTCCCCTTGGACGCGCCGGCAATCTGCTCGAACTTTCCGAGCGCCGACGGGTGCTTCCTCTGCGAGCGAGAGATCAAGGTTATTATTAGCACCTGGAGGCAACACTACACTACACAAGCCATGCACCCGCGTGCAAGCTCCCGACGCGTGTCAAGAAGAAGAGGCGGCTCACCATCCAGGCGGTGAAGTCGTCGGCATCGGCGGCGGCGCGGGATGAGCGGGTGGGGGAGGAGGCGCGCATGGCGTCGACCCAGGTGCAGCTGGCGGCGGAGCGCGCGGCGGCGGCGGCCAGGTCGAGGTACCGCAGGGACATGGCGCCGGCGGCCGCGCCCCGGCAGGCCAGGAGCGCCGGGCTCGGGCCCGGCAGCGCCGCCCCGGCCGCAATGCCCATCTCCGACACGACCACGTCCTGGTTCGTCATGGGCTTCCCTTCGGCCCAGGCGGCGGCAAGGCTCGTGCTTGGCAGAGCCGGCGAGGGCTTGCTTGCTCGTGCTCGCACTTGTTGGACGGGATGGACGAACACACACACACAGCTAGAGGCTAGAGGAGTAGTAGCCTCCTGATGCCTCAGGAGTTGGGGAGTGTGCGCTGCGGGCTTTGCTTCTGGGGAGCTTGAGAGGATGGGTGGATGCGAAGTGGGAGGGGGTGCGCGGGTACTTATAGCTCGGGGGTGGGCCCGGAGGGGCCTGCCACGTGGGATCCCGAGTGGAGCCGACGTGCGGGCCGGAGGGGTCGCCGTCGCCGGGCTGCTTAGCTGGTAGGCCGCAGCGGCTTTGCATTGGGGGGTATGGTGCATGCTATTGCTGGGCTGCTGCTGCTGCCCCTGTTGCCCTGCCGTATTGTTTTGTTTTGTAGCATGCAAGGGCAAGGGGGAAAGCAGCTCTACATGTGCATGAGCATGAGACTGCATGCGCTTTTCTGCCCATCCTTGCTATTTCGGGGTCTCTACTACGGCCAAGTTCAATGGTCTATAATCAATTTTTAGACATTAGCGTGTATCTCTAAGCCGCTTAATATGTTTGTAAATACTCTCTCCATTCTCTAATATATCGTTTAGAATATAGGTTTGTTAAAATGAACCGTTTGTGCTAAAGAGTCGTATATTTAAGAACAGAGATAGCAGTATATAAGAGCTCCAACCCTGAATGATTTTTTTTTACAAAAAGATGCACTCCAAAAAAACATCTCTCTAGTCCTAAACAACTCTGTTCTTCCACATGTATTCAAGTGGCCACCTCGTTCTATAGTACATGACTGCAATCAATAGTAGTCAATAATCCACAACAATTTGTACGGTTAGTATAATATTTTTTTTATTTTTGTGTGACTTCTAAGACATAAAACTAAAATACGCTTCCTGGCTTATGTGCAGCATTGCAGATCAACGCGGCAAAACTTTGTATATACTAGGTTGTCATGTACAGTAGCCTAACTATAGTATCGCTTAATTCAATACTTTGCCAGAGATTGCTTTGCTTGATTTGACTGTATGGTTGTTTGCGGAAATTGGATATTTTCCACATGACCTGTGTGGATAAAGTATCTTTGTAGTCTACAGAGGTACTTAATCTATTTATTGAAATATGGAGTTAGCTCGTAGCAACGCACATGCACGTCACCTAGTTTACTTAATCTATTTATTGAAATATGGAGTTAGCTCGTAGCAACGCACATGCACGTCACCTAGTTTAAGAACGGAGATAGCAGTATATATATGTCGAGGAACTCCAACCCTGCATGTTTTTTTTACAGAAAGATGCTATACATACACTCTAGAAAAATATCTCTCCTAAACATTACAAGGGGCGGTTCCATATTCTGACTAAGTATTAGCCTAGGCGAAATTCAGGTAAGGGGCGTTTTTGTGACTAGGTCATACTCAAGATTGATCTACCAGCCAAGTTACTTCAATATATACATGGCCCTTGGTAAGATAGAGAAATGGAAGTACTTTGGTGGCCTTTTTGTGATAGCTTCCTGTTTTACGGGCCGGACTTGGGCAGTGGTACCGCTCGGTGACATGGTCACCCGGCCACCCCATTCAGTCGGTTAATGGATAAAATCGATAACATATCACTAGTGTGCATAGTTACATCACAAGTAATGTTACATACGATTAGTGTATCTCATCACAAGTATAACGTGCATTTCCGCATTATATATGTTGCAAAATAATGTAACTCCATAGTTCCATAACATATCACTAGTGTGAGGTTAAAACGTGAAACTTCCGTTTCCTCCATTGTAAATCCATATGAGACTCCGTTTGGTCGGGAATGTAAATCCATGACTTCTCCCATACAGTACCGATCATATGGCTGGGTTAGTATCGTTTGGTCGGGAATTGATTTTTTTCGTAAATCACGTGATTTTTTTCTTAAAGTCACAAATCACTCGATTTTTTCACGTGTAAATACACGTATGCGTCCACGAGGATTCGAACCCATGACCTCCAGCCTCGCTCGTTGCTTCCTTACCATCCACCTATGCATCACTTGTGACTGAGTGGGAGACGCTTTTGTTTTGAAGTAATCCGTGGAGGACCATTTAGTACCGGTTTGTTTTACCGGCCAATACTAAATGTTCTTCGAGACCTTTGTGCTACTTTAGTACCGGTTCTTTTTATGTTCGGTACTAAATTTCGCGGACGAATGTGAGTTTTTGTAATAGTGTTTTTAATTCGTGCCCTCTCCAAGAAATAAAAAACACTTGAGAGGGCCGCACAGCATTTCATGTTAGATTGACTTCCGTGTCCTTTTGTTTCTATTGCACCCGCATACACAAAATTGATCAGAGCACTGACTGGTTAAAATGATTTTGGGTTAAGTACTGCACCTTTCTTGGTTTGATAAGTAGAGAGCTCGTGGTCCATCATGTCCTGGGTAGAGAGCACGCAGTGATCTATGTGCTTGGTAACCAAGCGGACCATATTCATCGAACCTAGACGCTTGTCCAACAAGAAGGGAAGACGCGTATGCGAGTGGGAGGAGACACTCACAGAGTAACACTTTGGCCGTTGTAGTTAATTTTGTTCAAGTCAATCTTCCCAATTTGGCAATAGTTAATCTTGGAAGCTTCTCTCTGTTCCACCTACCCCCCTCCTAATATAAAATGTTAAGCAATTCAAAATTTATACCGAGCTACAGGGCATTTTAGACATATCTAAGTAATATTATAATTTTTCTTGTATTTAGCATAATTTGTTTAGCTGATTGGTGATTAGCAAAAACGGTTCTTTGTTATTCACAACCGTTACTAAAACTAGACATCATAACTTTTCACGTAATAACTTAAAAGTATATGTATGTATTTTAGCAGTCTTTTTAATATGGACCAAAATATCTAGAGTGACTTGTATTTAAGGAAAAAAGCCTTCTCCAGATGACACGGAAGTAACAGAACATTGCTGCCGTTATTTAGAGAAGACAAGATCGTCTGTGACTGCTTGTTTGTTTCATTGCTTGGCATCCATGCCAACAATCAACACACTATACATAAGCACACAGCTTGTTATTTCCCTCTGTTTTTATTTTATTTCATTTCCTGGACATGAAATTGGTTATAGCTGAAGAGAGATGATGCAAACATGGCTTGACCATTCAATTTCAATTATACGATACTCTCCACTGCTGCTCCACATGTTAGGAACCGCCAACTTTTCAAAGAATTAAGATGATTCCCTTCTTATATCCTTGCTGATATGTACATGTCTACATATATAATAGCCGAATTTCGCGCTGCTAATAATCTCCTTTGTTTTGTGCGGGAATGATATTGATTGTAGCTGAAACGCTGAAGATATAATATATGCGTGTGCTTAACCGTACAATTATTTGCTAAGCACCCTGCTACTACTTCACATGTTAGGAACCGCCTATTCTGATTCTTCTTGCTGTCAAGTGCTGTGTAACGATACTGATCCAGTATAAATAAACAACTTAACAAAAAGATGAGTCAACTAAAAAAACCTAAGTTGGGCACTCAACAGCTTTCATTGGGCAATATCTGTTCTAGCTTTTACGCTGTTAATTTGTCTGATACTCTTCACTAAAAGGTGTAAATAAAAAAAACACCCCCACATACCACATTGTTAGTGGTGGCAACAACCAAGAACAACAAACCAAGCAACTAAACTATAGTACTGCTGCCAATCTCCCTTTATCCTCCGTGTCTGTGTGCGTACTTGCAAGCAACAGAACCTACTGATTTTGATAATCGTGTTCATGGGTCGGAAAGATGGGGATAGGTAGGTCAAGAAATGGTTAGAGATATCATTAACTGATGATAGCTTGCCATCAAGTCGCAGACATTGTTGCGTGCCATGCGTATTTGAGATGGAAAGATGGAAAGCAATTTTATCTGAGCATGCACTTGGTGCCGGAAAAACTCAGATTTTCAGGCCCGTCGCTATCGGGGGCTAAGCCTGCTAGTGCGCGGAAAATGTGAAAAGGAGAAAAGCTAGGAGATGGCAAAAAAAATCGCCGTGTAAATTAAAAGAACGCGACCGCTTTCCGCGTCCCACCACCCAAGTACCCATCGTTTTCTGCTTCATCCTCCTCCCTGCTTTTTTGCCTTTTCCTTCTTTATTTTGCACCAACAAATTAAAAGTTACTTTTGCAGAAATCGGCCCCATGAATTTGCTTGCAACCGTTTCCTTAACAACCAGGACAAATGCATTTTATAGTTTAGGATCTAGTGACTAGGATACTTAGTTGGAATGCTATGCTAGTTACCAAACTGAAATCGACTTCTTGTGTACTCTATCTTGGCAGCTGCAATCTACAAGTCACTACTAGCAGCGACATTTTTGTTTTAGATAAAATGGGAAAACCTGCTTTTAGCAAACTCGATTTTATTATTTTCAATTGAAAAATTGTGCAAGCATAGACCACCGAATTGTCATTTTGCAGGATGAAATTTTGTGTCGCTTAAGAGTAGCCAAGATCGCCCACCTCTTGCCCCTCACCAATCATTGCCATGAACGACTCCTCTTTTCAGCGCCATATATTCAATCTCAAGTCTATGCATATACCATATATTATGTTAGATTCAGTGTTTTTAGGGTCGTTGGACTTGTGTTGGTCGGATATACAGTGGGAGAAGGATGTACATATGTGCATATGCTACCCACTTACCAATCCAAGAGACGTGAAAATTAATCGTTTGCATTACACTAAGAGCATCTCTAAAATATTAGCTAAAAAATAGTATTTACTAATTTAGCTACTCGTAAAAATAGTTTCTGTAAATAATGGAGTAATCTAACAGATTCTGTAAAGATAGCTAGTGAGGTAGGTTAGCTAAAAATAGCTGGCGAATGAGGTGGTATGAAGAGCCACTAATCATTTACAAAGTCTGTTGAAAACATTTTTTTTCTAACAATAATTAGATTTAATTTTAGAAAACGATTTCACTCATCTCCTGGAGATGCTCTGAGATGGCGCCTACGAATATGTGGGGTGTGTCCTCGACGCAGCGATCGCATTTTAGGACACCACGGCAGAAGATCAGAATGCACGCACGTTTCATGGTCTCCTCCTCGTCACTATGGTACTGTACTGTTCTTTGGACTTGTGTTTTTACACGTGTGTGTATGTGCCACGTATGTCCTCTGGGCGCACCCGAAACCACCGGTACGGTGGGGTGCACGTATATTCGGCATCAGCGGATCACCGTATGCACGTTCGGCCTCACGGTGGGGGTGCACGTATGACCCCTTTTTCTCCAGGAGATGGACGAAATCGATCTCTCAAGAGGGAAAAAAAAGGTCGTGCTGTACCGACCAAACCAAGCGCATGCACGTTTCGTGGCGCGTGAAGCGAGCTAGCCGCCAATGCGAAGTATACGTACGTACCGAGCGACGGGCGAGGGATCCGAGTTGCGAGCTCGATCTGCTGGTACAGTGACAGATGAGGCCGGCCGGCGTACTAGCACGCGCCAGCTGTTGCGCTGTTGCAGGCTCTCTCTCTCTCTCTCCCTCCCTCTCTCTCTCTCACGGTAACAGTACAGGGCGGTCGAGTGACCAGGGGAGGGAGGCGGGCCGGCCGCGACAAAAGACGAGCCACAGCGCAGCAGCTGCTCTCTGGTTCCGGTAAAACGACAAGCAGGGATCCGAAGGCCGCGGGCAGCCACACACGCATCGCTGCTGATTCGCCGTTGCGCTGCTCAGTCACACGGGTCGGGACAGGGAGGGGGTGGAATCGCAATCGCTGGCCCCCCAACACCTGCACGCACGGCAGTCGCGCTGTGGTGTGGGCCTGTGGCTGCTCCCGGTCGAGTCAGCCGCGCACCTTTCCATCTCGCCACTGCCCCGGCCTGCCGGCTCGCGTGGATCGCCATGGCCGGCGGCCCTGCCACTGCCGATCGATCTGGCGGCTGGGCCGCCCGGCCGGCCTTGCGTGTACGCAGTCGGCGTTGCGCGTACGCGCGCGCACGTCGTTTCGCGTCGATCCTGACCTGTGAGGCGTGGGGGCGGATCGACGGGACCGGACGGGGCCGGGCCGACGAGACGAGACCTACTCGTACGTCGTCGTTGAAGCCAATTGAGGCAATCGCAATCCGCGCATGCAGCCTCCCCCTCCCCCCAGTGAATGCCTCGCCGTGTCAGTGTCACGCGCGGTGGAGTACAGTAGTGGAACCCCGGGTGTGAACGGCCCGGCCGCCTGGGAGAGCCTGAGACAGCGAGGGAGCCGAGAGGCTAGTGCGGGCGGGCGGCAGGGCGCGCCTCTGGCGGCGTGCACGCTGGCCTGACCGTGACCGACCGGCCGGGTTCCGGGCTGGCTGCGGGGCTCCCACCTCGGTTGGCGCGCGGCCAATCCCCACGGCCGCCGCCCCGCAAGTACGGTGCGCGGCTGCCTGCGAGGCACAGTGCGCGCCTCGTCGGAACGCGACCGGGCCGGCCGGCCGGCCCCCACGGGCGGCGTGGCGCTAGTAGGAGTGAGTACCTTGCACGAGAGCCCCAAGTAGAAATGGCAAGGCTTCCATGCCCGTACACGCAGCCATGAGCCATGGCAATGCGGCAATGCCATGCATCATCCAACGGGCGGGCAGCGGGCTACCTGCATGTCTGCATGCTGTCGTGTCGGTTTGCGTGTAGCGATAGGTGATCAGATGCCGCACAGCGCGAGTGAGCGTACGCAGGCAGAGCCGCATGCAGAGGCACAGATCGACCCAGGGACCGGACGGTTAATTTGGATTTACTGAGCTGCTGCTTTGTGTCGATCTATTCCCTCCGTCCGTGAAGAGTGCAATTCTGAGATTAAAAAAAATCTCATAAAAAATGCAATTCTAGCCGTAACCAACTGTTTATTTTTTAAAATAGATAATTTTTCGCATGCACTAACAACCTTTATGCCAAATTTAGTATGATTGAGACGGTTACTGAGGATAGTATAGTCATTTACCAATGTCATTAATTTGTATGAGAAAAACTAGTAAAGCTGTCACACCCGGATTTACACAAAACCCGAATGTGGCCATATGTGTGCCCAGGAAGTCCACCGACACATATAGCGAACAAATATGGTAAAAATCAGAGTACAATGATAGCAAAGCACACAGCACATGCTTTTACATCAGAGTGCTTCAGAAATAAAAACATGGACAGCGGAAGACTAATACATCTCTCTAAGCGTAGCCGCAATCCCACAGGGACTCTGACTGGGAGAACGCCAACTCAGAAGTACGGCAAATCCTCGGGAAACTCCACAGCATAATCAGCCTGACTCCAATCTGTTACCCGTCCGGGATTTTGCCCAAAAATGATAATAATAGCAAGTGTAAGTAACATAATTACTTAGCAAGTATAGCACGGGGGATGAGGCAAAGAAGGCTTGACACTGGCTTAACTGCATTAGCACTTTTAGTTGGTTCGTTTTAACTTTATCCAAGTTACTACAAGTGAATGAGAACCCGGTTGTAACCCAATTAATAGTGTAAGTGACATTAAACAGGAATAAAGAAGAACTGAAGACTTTGAGCAGCTATTAATTGGA